>BQNB010089809.1:0-27312 GCA_026074375.1 Tanacetum coccineum
ATATATAAGTATAGTTAATTTTAAAGCATCAACTCTCTCTCTCTAAACATGGCTTTCACTTGGTTTGAGTCACCAAGACCACCGGATCTAAGTTTCTTTGTTTCCGTCAGGAAGTAGCTAAATCTTGTAAGAAGGTTACTTGTATAAGTATTTATCACATGTATCTTTCTAAAGGAAATTCCTAGATATTATTTATGTGTTTTCTTTGTATATATCCGGCCATATATATGTATGTATAAGAAAGTTATAAATTTTTTGAATATTGGGTATAATTGTGGGTATTTGATTGAGTGTAGATAGGTAGAATGGTTTACTTGTATGAAAAAGGTTCCAAAATACGAAACGTAAACGTTTTACGTAACATATAAAAATGAAATATGAAAAATTAATTATTATATTCATAAAAATAATATAACGCTTGCTTGACGTAAACTTTTATTTGTTTGATGTCCGTTTACGTTGAATGATGATTTTTAGTTTACGCGATTTAACTAAAGGGTTGAAATTAAAAGTAATCGTAAAGTTTAAAATAAATAGTTGAATATTTATTGACGTAAAATGACGTGAAAATATGAATTGTTACAGTCTCCCCGTGTTAAAAGAATTTCATCTCGAAATTCAGTTTGTGTTGCCTTCCGAAGTGGTGTTGATGAAGAGGTGCGGGTACTTATCTTAATCCTCCTAATATGCGCTAACCAACTTGGTTATATTAATGTTTTAATTCCTTGTTTGTATCATGAAGACTTTTGGGATTTGGTGTGTAATGATGTCGACTTCTTTATAGACTAAGTGTCGTAAAGGTCTACCTAGTGCTAACAGTGTTTACTAATTTACTTTCCAAAAGTAAACCCACTTTATGAAAACACGTTCACAAAATTTTGCTTTTCAAGAATTTAAATAGAAAATTGATTCTTGACAAAAGTTTCAAGGTGACTACTACTCACATAGTGACTAGGACCTTCCTGAATTATACATAGTGATCCGGCCATGTAAATTTTGAGGCTACGATGCCGATGCACATTTAGTAAATAGTGCAAAAATAATAGCACTTATATGACGAAAGCGAATGTAGTTTTATTATGTTGTAGAAACAAAATGAGATAGTCATTACATAAGAGGTAATGGTAAAATGATTGTAAGGTAGTTTATAAAACATTAGTCTATTAAACAATAGTGAAATAATTTTTTCAATGATAGTAAGATGGTTTATAAGGTGACGAAAATGCTTATAAGATTATAATGCTTTAAGGAGTGACTTGCATGAATAAATAGAGAATTAAGTAAAATTGACAAAATTTTCACAACTCATTTATTTGATAGATGATTGATTTCATTGTTTTCCCCCAAAAAGACTACATGGTTTCTTAATACTAGAATTCTCCAATACTAGATAATACATAAATCATGAAGCAACATATCTATGAAGCGCTATCCGTAAATCTACTGGACCTGAAATCCTAAATTTCTTGAAGTCCTCTCACGATCCTGACGTGGGACTCCTGAATCGCGGGAAAGCCAACTAAAGCTTAATCTTCAATACGATTCCTGTCTCTTATCCCTCAGACGGTTACAAAGAACCGTCTCGACTTGCCCCCAACGTCCTCATACTGAAAGCACGCAGAGCTCACAAACACTCTCTGTCTCTACAACATCTACCCTATCTCTCAGAGCCCCTCAACACCTCCTGTAAGTGTGCACCACTAGCAAATTTTCCTGAATACCCTTTATCGCCTCACCCGTGATGGGCTAGTGTCCACACAACGGTACGATGCAGGAAAAACCAACTAGAGCGAACTAGGCAACTAGGTAGATAACATCCACACCGATGTCAATCGTATCTCTGAAACTCCCCTCAAAGGAATCAGCAGAGACGGGAATAGTAGGAGCAACCATAACCTGCATATGCAAGACTTTATATAAATCGCCTTTATATGAAACCATGCAAGATGCGTGCAGTATGGAAGGTAAACGTGATGCAAGATGATGTATGGTAAAATAAATATGCACTCATGGCAGGGATGGAAACGTAACATGGCGAAATGGAATGCATCATGGCATAAATGAATGATTGTAAAATATCATTTAAGATAAATTATTAGAGACTTTGGATAATGTTTAGGACATACGAGTTTATAGTATTACCTTGCCTTAAGAAATGTTTTAATATTTATATAAATAACTCTTATATAAATAAATGTAAAAATAAACGTAAGAGAAGTAAGGCATAAAATATATAATATATAGAAAATAAAGTTAATATTAAATAAATATAATAAATATAAATATATATATAATATAAAAGATATAGTATATATATATAGTATGTATGTATATATGATGTCATGTAGGCACAGTATTTAAACAAGATAATGTAAGCAAGTAAGCAAGTAGTGTGTATGTACATGAAAAAGTTTGATGTGATGCAATGTTTGTGAAAACGGTTATAGTCTAGGTAAAATATGCAACCTAGATCTCTATAACCTAGGCCTGAATACCAATTCTGATACACTCCAAAAATGGGTCAGCGTAAAAAAGTCCCGGAAGCGTACTTAATAACAGTACAAACACGCACAAGATAAATGAGAAAATAATCCACTCTCTAAATGATCACTTCAAAGTAATCTCTGTTTGATTTTCTGAAATTGAACTTGACTATAAACAATTTTCCCGAAGTGCATCCACAATGAATACATGAAATAATACAACAAAGAAAAAGATTTGATTTTTGCAGAAGCAATCCATGAAGAAATCCATGAAAGTCCTAAACTCCTACAACATCAGTTAAGTCAAGCATCTTATTCACCTGAGAAATACATGCTTAAAAGTGTCAACATAAAGTTGATGAGTTCATAGGTTTATGTAAGTATAAATGTTGAAATCAAAGTTTATAAAGTGGTGTAATGAACCATTTCAATCCTTAATAATAGACACAAACAATGTAAGTATAATGTGAATATCAAGGTAATAAGTGTGTATGTACTATTGCAATACTTATAATAGTCAAAAATGTATGTATAAAATGTTAACAAGCGCAATTGTTTTAAGTGTGTATACCTCAGTATGCCATATCAAATGCAGTGATTACGAATTGCCCCCTAAGTTCATGACAAGCCGACTCCGACGAGTATGTATGCCTAACTTTTTACAGACCGTAAATGTTCATGTTAAATGAAGACCTAATTTTTACCGACGATGTATATCTCTTTAGCTTATTCCGTCGACTAGTGAGCGCACTAGTCAACCAAAAGGGGATGTCTATCCCAAATAGATCTATTTTATAACATTCGCGCTTACTCCACCGTAATTAACAGTTCATGCCACTTAAGCTAACCCGTAATAATTTGAATGAAAGTAAAGTTGTTGCGTCCATAAGTGAAAACAAGTGATGTATCCTACCGCGAGATATGTAAATGAAGTAGGTAAACGAGATGTAATCAATCATGTAAATGATTTGTAACGTTCATTGCAAAGAGTGTTATAATCAAGCAAACATGTAAAATGAGTTATGTAAACGATCATGCAAAAGCACTTAATGTAATCAATCAAATTCAAATGAATTTGTAAGTAAGTTAAAGAAAACAATGATGTAACAATTTGTATATGCGCATGTATTCTCACCACGCAAAAAGTGATAAAACGTATAATATAAAACTAGTAAAACGAGAGGGCTATAAAAAACTCATCACAGAACTGAATGAACACACATTACCCTAAATCAAGTAAGTGAACCGTCACGTGAAATCAGAATGCAACCTAATTAATTTATAGGTCGTATGATTAAGTAGTAAGTTTGAATAAATACATCAATATATTTTTATAGAGTTATATCACCAACTAAAAGTCTTTGTTTAATTTATAAAGTTGAAATCCGTAAAAATATTATCTTTGTCCAATAATTGATTATTTGTTAATAACACTTTATTTAATATTTTATATAATGATATTATATAAATAGTTTAATCATTTTGTAAAATAATATTTATAAAGTTAAAAACATGTATAAATATTATATAAGTAATACTACAATATTTCTTAAGGTTTTTATAGCCCAAACGGACCCGAAAACACTCGTAAACCTTATTTTATATTGCTAACAGCTTTGTTTGTTTTTATAAAAATGCACAAAATTATTTTAAAAAGTTAACTAGCTTTTAAAATTTCTAGTTAAAAATCTATACACTTCTAGTCTCCGAAAACTTGATATATAAAGTAAAACGTCATTCCGAACAACTTTGTAATTTTATACTTTGGCTGAATCGGACCCGAAAGCTCTCAAAAACTCCGATTTTAGTTTCTCGCAGTTTTTCACAGCTTTATAAAACCTGTGAAATTATATATACTTTTCGAAATCTTTAAAAACTCATGACTTACTCGTTTTAACTTCGTTTTACGCGTTCTTTATATGTATGAAATCGTGTCGAGATAATCTATCAAAATAAAGTATTTACAGATTTTATAAAAATCTATACCGAAACAGTTTATACAAACCGTTATATATAAAAACAGTTTTATATATATTTAATTACCGAAATATCGTAAAATTCATATCTCCTTTGTTTTACATCCGTTTTTCGAGTTCCTTATATGCACGGAATCGTCTTGAAGTTTACTATTCTATTATTAGGTCTAAACTTTGCATAAAAATTCGCGCAAGAACAGAATATACAAACTGTCCCAAATATATATTTATAAAAGTGTTTTTATAACTTTAATTATTACAAGTCTTTGAGATTAACTAATACCACATCATTAGTATCATTTAAGTCCTTTAATTTATGTCCATCTATATATATCCAATATGTACAAATAAAATATCCACAACAATTATTTATTTATAAACTATATAAATAAATTTGTAATAATTAATTCTCAATTAATTATATAAATTATCCAACACTTGTAATATATCAAATAAAATATGTTCTTTAACCATGAAATAAGTTTACATGAGATATGTATAATGTTGTATTCTTTTTTAACTTGATAAATAATTGCTAGATGGTGAATAAACAATATAACAAATATGTAAGTATGTAAAATGAAATGATTATAAAAGAGTAGAGTTTATGTTAGACCTTGCGTGAATGAATGGAGAAATGAATAAAATCAAACCCTAGTTTTTCAACCTAAAATCCTTTATAAAACCATAGTTTTTACTTCTTAAAACCCTAGATTTTATGAAACCCAAGTCTTGAAATACCCTTGATATATCTTAGATATCAACCCTAATAATACTTGTATGCTTGTATTGTTGTTAAAAATCAAAACTATGGAACTTCTATTTCTACTTTTTGAGCCGTGAGTTTCAAAGAGAGAACAAGAGAGAATTTTTAAGTGATATAGCAAATGAAATGTGTGTGTTTGAGGCTTACACTAACCTCCTATTTATAGTAGAAAGTAATCCTAAACAACTAGCAAGACAAGGGTCAAGAGGTGGTTAGTGGTAATGGTACAAGTGCTCTCTCTCCTAGGAGTGGGGCCATGGCTAGAACTGGAGAGGGGACAAACATAAGCTTGGTTACCATGGATTAAAGGTTTGGTGTTTTACATGGTGGATAAAAGAAGATGGCAAGTACTTGAAATGACTTTAGTGGGAAATTATGATTTATTTGTGTTTTATCACTTATAAAACCGGCCTAATGGTTTAATAAGTGTAGAAATGATTTAATTTTTGGGTATTGGGTTATTACAAGTGGGAATTTATGAAGTATTATAGATATTGTATAGGTGTTTTCTATGCAGCATAAATGTATTTTATTGTGAAACAAAAACGTTTTATGTAACCAAATAAAATGTGAAAAGTTATAAAATCTCTTCTAATAATTATATTACACTTGCTTTGCCGTAAACTTTTATTTGTTTATGGCGGTTTACATTGAATGTTAATTTTTAGTTTACGCGATTTAACTAAATGATGAAAATTAAAAGTAAATGCGGTAAAACCCTAAAAATAAATAATGGAAAGTATGAAGTCGTAAAATGACCTGAAATAATGGATTGTTACAGTCTTCCCCCATTAAAGGAGCCTTGTCCGCAAGGCTCAAGACGCGACACTTGTCGAGGGTGCGGTTTTTGTGAAGAGATGCGGATACTTCTTTCGAAATTGATCTTCACGTTCCCATGTGAACTCAGGACCTCTCCTAGAGTTCTATTAAACTTTGATAATAGGGATACGACTTTGTTTCAACCGCTTGACTTCACGATCTATGATCTCCACTGGTTCTTCAATGAAGTGAAGCTTATCATCAATATGTATTTCATCTAACATAATTGCCAACGGCTCATCGGATAAACAATTCTTTAAATTGGATACGTGAAACGTGCTATGAACCCTGCTTAATTGTTGAGGAAGTTCGAGTCTATAAGCAACGGTTCTTACTTTTGCTAACACCTTGAAAGGTCTAATATACCTCGGGTTCAACTTCCCCCGTTTGCCAAAACGGATAACCCCTTTCCAAGGTGATACCTTCAACATGACCTTGTCACCAACATGAAATTATAAAGGTTTACGTCTCACATCGGCGTAACTCTTCTGACGATCACGAGCGGCTTGGATTCTGCTTTTGATTTGAATGATCTTTTCGTTGTCTCGTGAATAATTTCTGGACCAGTGAGCTGATAAACTCCGACTCGGCCCAACAACAGGTGATTGACACTTTACGACCATAACACAGTGCCTCAAATGTGCAGCTTTAATTGCTAATTTGATAACTAATTGTTGTTATGAGAACACAAATTTGCGGTAAGAGTGTATCCCAACCATTTCCAATCATAACCCGCAAGCGCATAACATAATCTTTCAAGGTGTCTGTGATGGTTCTTTCGCTTTGGCCATCAGTCTTGGCGGAATGGTAAGCAGTTACTCATATCCAAATGACGCAGTGCCCAAAGCCCTTCTGGAACACCTCCAGAAATTGTGGACATAAATCTAATGCCTACGGTCACAAAAATGAATTGAGATTGTTATTCCATGTCTTGGGAGCACTTCTTTTAAGTAGATTTTGTCAATCTCTCTATTAGTCATTTATCCCTCATTGGATAAAAAGTGTGCAAAACTTGTAAGACAGTTCTACAATCCACCAAATGGTATCATAACCACGTGCGTCTTAGGGTGTTGGGTGATAAAATCCATGTGGATCTTATCCCACTTACATGAGATATCTCAGGTTGCACCAACAAACCAAATGGTTTCTGGTATTCATCTTTGACCTTTAAGCATGTCAAACACTTGCTAACATATGTGGCAATATCAACTTTCATATTGGGCCACCAATACAATTTTTTCATGTCTTGTTACATCTTGTCGGAACTTAGATGAACAGAATATTTTGATTTGTGGGACTCATGCATAATCAAAGTCCTTAGATCACTAAAGCATGGCAACCAACTCCTGTTCTTCAAACATAGTGTTCCATCAGCACGCGGTTCCATCTTCTTTTTCCTGATCATACCTCCTACATCTTTAGCCTTGAAGTTTTCTGGTTTCCTTGCCTCAGTCTGAGCGTTAAAATTCTGCTTGGGAAGATCCAAAACCAAATAGTTCATAAAAACTAAGGCTTGAACCCGTACTGGCTTAATTGTTCTTTCTGCTTAAGAGCGGCAGCCAAGACATTCTTTATTCCTGGTGTGATAACGAATTTAGCAATAGTATTCATGAGAGAAATCTCCAACCAACGACGTGCCTCATGTTCAACTCCTCGATAAGGATGTGTTGTAAGCTTTTATGATCATGTGAACACTGAGAGTTGTACACTTTGTTCCATCCAGATAGTGTCTCCAATTCTTTAAAGTGACACTAATGCTCCTAACTCCATAGTTAGATGAGTTTTATAATGTCCGGCTCATGAATTTTTAGTTTTCTTGAGGCATAAGCAACCGCCGTCTGGTTGGTTGCATTAAGACAACACCTAAGCCTTGATCGGATGCATCGCAAAATAAAACAAGAAAGTTCGCTAGCGCCGTGCAGGGCGTATTAACGAAAAAATAATTTGAAATTATGGCTTAGAATAAAAGAAATAAAAATTTGAAATAAAATATAATCAAAAGCGTTAATATTACTTATATTAAATTTATAAAAATTTATATTTAATAAAACTTTTTTTATTAAAAATTAAAAAGCCAGTAGAGGTGCGCTACCCAGTTTCTGTTTCAATAATAAAAAGCGGCTTCTGTTAGTACCAATCAAAACTTGACCTTCTTCTAGGTTAGCTTAGTCATTGATTTGGCGATCTTTGAAAATCCTTCAATTAATCTTTGATAGTATCTGGTAAGACCTAAAAATTGACGGATCTCCGTTGAAGTCTTAGGAGATGCCCCCAAAATATTATTTTTTTAATAGACTCGATCTTGACCGGATCTACGTGAATGCCCTTTCTGTCATACTATGACCGAGGAACTGTTTTTTTCCTTTGGGAATCTAAAATTCACACTTAGAAAATTTGGCATACAACTCCTCCTTCTTAAGCAACTCTAAGATTAACTTAAGATGCTCTTCATGCTCTTGCTTGTTCTTTGAGTAGATCAGAATACCGTCAATAAAGACAATCACGAACTTGTCCAAGTATGGCTTGCACACCCGATTCATGAGATCCATAAATATAGCCGGTGCGTTAGTTAAACCAAATGGCATAACTTGAAATTCATAATGGCCATAACGAGTCCTAAATGTGGTCTTCGGGATGTCTTCTTCACGAACTCTCAGTTGATGATAACCCGATCTCAGGTCGATCTTCTAGTAGATACTCGACCCTTGAAGTTGATCGAATAAATAGTCAATTCTTGGAAGCGGATAACGGTTCTTTACCGTTAGCTTATTTAATTCCTGGTAATCGATGCACATCTGGAATTATCCATCCTTCTTCTTGACAAACAAGACCGGAGCTCCCCAAGGTGAGGAACTGGGTCTTATAAAGCCTTTGTCGGAAAGCTCTTGTAGTTGACCTGACAATTCTTTCATCTTGGACGGAGCTAATCGATAAGGCGCCGTGTTCAGGTTGCTAGCACCAGGTATCAAATCAATTTGACATTCCACTTGTTGGGTTAGTGGAATACCTCTCTTTTATCCTTTTTTTTCTTTTTTTTTTTTTTTCCCCCCCGTTTTTTTTTCTTTGTTTTTTCTTTTTAGGCAAGTCCTCGGGAAATACTTTGAAGAAATCTTGAACAATAGGTACATCTTCAAGTCGCTTCTCCTCCGACTTGTCTTCAGCCTTCTTTATGGTAATATGTGCCAAAAAGACAGGACATCCTTTCAGCAAAAAAAAACAACAAAATACTTTTGAGTTTTGGCGCACGAGATGATGTTTAATCAAGACTCATGTCCGTTGTTGCTTTTTGTCACCACGAACAATTAAGATTTCATTCCCAAAGGGAATACGAACGATCTTCTCATCACAAACGATTACGGCATGATACTTTGATAACCAATCCATACCAATTATGACGTCAAAACTACCAAGTTCAACGGGCATTAGGTCGATGTTGAATGGATGATTTAAGAAGTTTAAAGTGCAAAAAAAAAATAACCCCCCCCCCCGCAGAATGTATAATCAAACTATTTTTCGGCGGCTAGTTTGACATCATATCGATGGTTAGTGTAGTTGGACGCTGTCAATAAGGAAAACTAATGCAGTAGACACAAAACCCTATCGGCACAGTAATCAAAAGGTTATAAGCATAGCGGTTGTTTAGGAGGAACGTACCCGTAATGAAATTAGAGTCCGGGTTTGTCCCTGCATTTCCCACTGCATAAGCCCTTGCCCGTGCTTTACCATTTCCAGCTTGGTTTCCATGGTTCTTGTTTTTTAACTTAGGGCAATCCTTCTTGTAATGCCTTTGAACTCTACACTCAAAGAGGGTGGACAAACCCTTTGATCGCCCTGAGGGCTCTTGGTTGTTTAGCAGTAGCAGCTGGCTTCTCAAATCCGGGCCAGATGGCCAGCTTTCTCTGCAGTTGTTGCATTTGGAGCACACTGGGCATTGTGATGGTAGGTACATTTTGCGCCATTAGAGGTAGAGATCCACCTTATTCTTTCTTCTCACCAGGCCCAGCAGTGTAGGCCCTTGCTACATTTTTCCTTTTATAAGGCTGTTGTTGAGTCTGAATGTTCCTTAAGTTGTCATCAAGCTTTCTTTTATTCTCGGCTTAACGGTCAGCAAAAGTACAGATCTTTTGATCCATCAGTTAAGTAGAAATCATAATGCATCTTGCTTGTTTTTGGGCTTGGTGTTTCACAACTAACCCTAGATCTGTCGGGAAGTCCCCGGCACATATTATCAACCTCATCAGATTCTACGGGAAAACATTCTCCCACACTTCAGTGCCAAAACTTTAAACCGTTGGGTATAGCTCACAACATCATACCCTTAACCTTCAGGTTTTGAAGAAGATGGTTGTGTGTGGTTTGATTTTGTGAAGTATAAACTAGGTATGAAGTTGGTGTTATATAATGGTTAATTAGGAAATGTATCTCGCCTCTTTATGTGCTAGATGATCAAAAATAGGCAAGAACAGGTAGGCTCTTGGGTTTATTTGGTTAAAAGGAAGAGCAAAATCTTAGGTATGGGTATTAGAGGGTATGATTGATCACATGTAAATATTGAAGAAGTAAACATACATAAAAGGGTTAGTGTCTTGGTTCAATATGTTTTCCCTTCCCCATTTGATTAAAAAGTGACGACAATGAGCAAAAAGAAGAAAAGAAAACATTTCAAAATTTGTATTTTTATTTATTCTGATTATCTAAGTGTATAATTAAGGTGGACTTAGTTTATTTGCATGCATGCATGCATTTAAGCGTATACGTAAACGTTTAACGTAAAGTACAAAAATAAAATATGAAAAGTTATAAATTATCTTCGTAACAATCATATAACACTTATTTAACGTAAACTTTTATTTGTTTGATGTCGGTTTATGTTGATTGTTGATTTTTAGTTTACGCGATTTAACTCAACGATTGAAATTAAAAGTAAAGGCGTAAAAGTTTAAAATAAATAGTTGAATATTTATTGACGTAAAATGATGTAAAAATGTGAATTGTTACAGTCTCCCCGTGTTAAAAGAATTTCGTTCTGAAATTCAGTTTGAGTTGCCTTCCGGAATGGCGTTGATGAAGAGGTGTGGATACTCATCTTAATCCTCCTATTACGTGCTAATTAAATTTGTTATCTTAATATAGAGCATCATTGGTACGGGTTTCAATTCCTTGATGACGGTTAAACTTGCCAGCAGATTGCCCTAGGGTGATTAACGACGCGTCTCGACTTTCTGATATAGGATTTGATGTAGGATGATGTCGACTCTATGTAGTAAGGTGGTGTAAAGGTCTACTTAGTTATTTTGATTATTAATTTAGTTTTTCATGACAGACATGTTTTATGAATATGCACACTAATTTTTGCTCTTCAAGAATATAAGTAGAAAATTGATTTTTGACAAAAGTTTTAAGGTGACTACTTCTCAGCATAGCATGGTCCTTCCAAAATTATACATAGGTGATCAGGCCATGTATATTTGAGGGCAAACGATGCGATGCTTATTTTCGTCAAATAGTGCAAAATAATAGTTTATGTGATGAAAAAAATGTAGTTTATTATTTTGTGAAACAAAAATGAGATAGTTCATAAGGTAATGGTAAAATGCTTGTAAGGTAGTTTATAAAACATTAGTCTATTAAACAATAGTGAAGTAATTTGTCAATGATAGTAAAATGGTTTATCATGTGATAGTAAAATGTTTTATAAGGTGACGAAAAATGCTTATAATGTTATAATGTTTTTAGGGAGTGATTTTCATGAATGAAATAGAGAATTAAAGTAAAATTGCCGAAATTTTCACAACACACTAATTTAATAGATGATTGATTTAATTGTTTTCCCACCAAAAGACTACATGGTTTCTTAGTACTACAAATCTCTAGTACTAGTCAATATATAAATCATGAAGCAACATATCTATGCGTGATATCCGTACTGACTGGTCATGAACTTTTTGAGTTTCTTGAAGTCCTCCCGGTCCTAACTGTAGGACTCCTAAACCGAAGCCAACTGACGCTCAATCTCAATACGAGTCTGTCTCTCACCCCTTATACGGTTATGAAGGATCGTCTTGACTACCCCCATCGTCCTAATCGTAGCACGCAGAGAAGCACTCTCTGCCTCAGCAACATCAACCCTATCCCTCAGAGCCCTCAACTCCTCCTGTATGGGCACCTCTAGTAAATGCTCCTAAATACCCCGTATCGCCTCCTCGTGTTGGGCTAGTGTCATCACAACGGTCATTGCAGAAAAAATAACTGGAGCGATGGGCACTGGGCGGATAACATCCACACCGATATCAATCGTATCTCCGAAACTACCCTCGAAGGAATCAGCAGAGACGAGAATAGTAGGCGCAACCATAACCTGCACAAGCAAGAGTTTATATAAATCGTCTTTATATAAAACCATGCAAGATGCATGCAAAATGGAAGGTAAATGTGATGCAAGATGATGTATGGTAAAATGAATATGCACTCATGGCAGGGATGAAAACGTAGCATGGCAAAATGGAATGCATCATGGCATAAATGAATGATGGTAAAATATCATATAAGATAAATTAATGTTTGGATAATGTTTAGGACATACGAGTTTATAGTGTTACATTGCCTTAAGAAATGTTCTAGTATTTATATAAATAACTCTTATATAAATACATGTAAAATATATGTAAGGGAATGTAAGCATATATGTGTAATTCATGTAAGCAAGTAGTGTAAGCAAGTAAGCAAGTTGTGTGTATGCACATGAAAACGTTTGATGTGATGTAATGTTTGTGAAAATGGTTATAGTCTAGGTAAAATATGCAACTTTGTTCTCTATAACCTTGGCTCTAGATACCAATTGTAACACCCTAAAATGGGTCGCAGCGAAATAAGGGTCCGCGAGCGTTACTTCTTGAGTACATTTGCATAAGCTATGAGAGAATGACCTCTAAATGTGTCGTTTGAAATGAAATCTTATAAAGTTTGGACTCCATGCACATTAATTATGTCAAGCATCTTATTCTCATGAGAAAAACATGCTTAAAAGTGTCAACATAAAGTTGGTGAGTTCATAGACTTTTGTAAATGTAAATGTAAATCACAAAAACTATATATCCAAACTTACTGTGTTACAAGTCCCGCCCATACAAGACTTGCAATGTATAAAATCAAATATATAGGTTTTCTTAAAATGCGTGTAAACACGAACCACACAAAATGCGTTTGTTAAAATGTTGGAATCAAAGATTTGTATAAAAGTTAGATCACAATTGATTAAAGAGTATGATAATTGTAATGAACGCAATATCCCAAAATGTTTCAAGTATGTATTGTAATGAGCATAATATCATGAAATGTTTCAAGTATGTATTGTAATGAGCACAATATCACAAAATGTTTCAAGTATGTATTGTAATGAGCACAATATCACAAAATGTTTTAAGTATGTATTGTAAGGAGTGATTACTATTACTCTAAGTTCATGAAACTGAGGCGCAGACTTAAAAGTATGCCACTTTATTCAAGGTACATTAAGAATTCCAGTAAGTAGTTCTTAGCCCTGTAGACACCAAGCTAGTCGTGATTCGATATGGTATAAGTTTGTTAGTTCAATCTCGAACTAGTGAGAGCTACTCACCCGAACGGGGATTGTCAATCCCCAAATAGATCTATTTTATAACAATCGCGTTTACCCTTCGAGTAATTAATAGTTCAATCCACTTAAGCTAATCCATAATCATTCGGGTAAAAGTAAAGTTGTTGCATCCATAAGTAAAAATAAGTATTGTATCTCACCAGGAGATATGAAAATGAGTTTGTAATCAATAGCGTTCATGTATCCGAGTGTATAAATGAGTTATGAAATCAAGTATGTAAAAAGTATGTAGAAGAGTATGTAAAAGTGATTATAAATGGACATGCAAACAAGTTGTAACGAGCATGTATTCTCCCCCGAGATTTGTAAAGTAAATGTAAAATAAGTAAAACAGGGGCTATAAACTCTCCTCTTAGAGAAATTGGTGATTATCGCAAAATCAACAAAGTAATCGTCGTAAACGATCCGGAATGCAACCTAATTAATTATAGGTCGTATAAGTATAAGGTATTTAATATAAATACAACATCGTAAGTTATAGAGTTACATCACCACCTACTAGTTTTTGTTTAATTTAAAAAAAGTTGAAACAATGTTTGAGTTACGCTTGTTAATTAAATGTCCAAGTATTCGTATCCGTAAGGAATATATTATTGTTGTCAAACAATTGATTATTTGTTAATAATACTCTATTTAATATTTTCGTTGTTTATATAATGATTGATGTGTCGTTGTGTGGTTGTAATTTAAGTTTTAGGTTTTAAATTTATATTTTGTCGACTTTACCAAAAACAACACTTTAACGGGCAGTGTACCCGATCGATGGGAGTTTCGTGGTAAGTAGGGTGTCGATCACTAAGAGCGAGAAATAATCTTTCAATTTATTAACATTTTGGTTATCTAAACTAAATTAATTCTATTCTAAGTTAAACCTATGCTAAACCTATGTTAATCCTAAATCTAACAGATAAGGGGGTTTTCAGCATGAGAGACTGGCACGGGGTTTGTGGTAACTAAAATCAACTTAAGACACTAAAACACATGCAAGCAAATTGATAGAAGATAAAAGAGCGGTCTAGCCAAATATAAGAAAACTGTATTAACCATTATTAATCCAATCAGAACATTGGTTTGTTTATTTAGTGCAATAATTACTTATCTCGAGGCGGCATATCATTCTTAAGACTTAGGCGGTACTTCTTCCTAAGACCTTGATACGAAGAATTCTGTCACATTTAAACGTATCTGCATAAGGCATCCTTATTTGCTGATTATAATCTATCTTAGGGATTAAAGCAATGGTGATCTTATTAAACCCTAGCTCATAGAGACTTTACCCACTTACTGCTTAAAGGCAATTCATACACTAGTAGTCCACTAACCAAGTCTTTACCAATTAATTAAGAACGTACACGTTGATCCCAAAGGTCACCCGCCGGTCCAACTAAGCTTGCAATCTAAAGGCAAAGATAGGTTATTATTCGTGATCATATTGGTCTAGGTGTATAAATCACTATATGGAGAGCCATCCCGACATCTAGATAACTTGGTCTGTATTACTAGATCTAGTTGAATGATAGGTCGCATACAAAAGCATGTAAATAAGTATAAACTGATAAACATAAACAAGCAATCAATGATAAATTAAGCAATCAAGATAAACAAACCAAACATTCAAATCTTCATAATAACGGCTAATACCCGAAGGTACTAGCCTTCAAACGTCATAATCAATAGAAAAGTAATAATTTAGCCAAGGTAAACTAACCAAGTTAAAGTAATAATAGCTAATACCCGAAGGAGATTATAAGTTGTTTCCTATGGAATTAATTACGTTGCAAGACCTCTTCTGCTCTTCTTCTCTTCTGAAAATTGAATTTTATGGTTTAGGTATCGAAAATATGATTTAGCACACTGAAAAACCGTTTTTAGGTTTTCTATTTATAATTTCTGGAATATGGTCGATACGGCGTATTGACTGAGGTCAATACAGCGTATTGAGGGTTTCTTAGAGTAGGGACCACGTTCGATATCTTCCAGAATATTTTATTTCCATAACCCGAATACGGCGTATTGGTCTTCTCTGGATATGGCGTATTGGATCTTGTTCCTTTGTGGTCTTTAGTGAAGTCCAGGCACAAATACGCCGTATCTTCCTTGATAGATACGACGTATTGGATTTCAGAACAATAATCTTCAAAATGTCTTCGTTTAAGCTCCAGAATGCGTGCCTTTTTGCTAATCTTCACCAAGTACTCTATAATTATTGCAATTCTCAAATACAAACGATTAAGTAATAATTATTTGCAATAATTAAACTAAATGGGTTATTTATATTGGATAAATGATGCTATAAAAGTAATGTTATTTGATGTCATCAAATATCCCCCCACTTGAATCCTAATTGTCCTTAAGTAGCCTTTAGAAGTTTATAAAAAAGTATCCCTAAGGATTTTTTCATTTAAGCATTTATTTGAACTATTACAAGTAAACAACCAAACACCTCACGAAATAGGTAGATGAAAACACTCAAATCACTCAACATTTAACTAATTCGCTTAATTACTTGGTCGTGACGAGTATTCTATCATAGGCTTGGCAAGGATACACATCTCTACCACTAGAGCTAAGGAGTAACAAGTTTATAAAGGTAAAATGGGTTTTTAATATAAGACTTAGGGTTGATCATTCGTTGTAAAATAAACATTATGGTGTTTTTAATTCAGTTTTGTATACTTATCATTAATCACGACGAAGAAAATCAGAATACCAAAAAAACCCAAAAATCGCCGACTTTTTGACCGAGATTTTGACCGCTTTGATCAATTTTTACCGATAATTGAAAAAAACGTATCGGTCTGACCACCGAAAAGCCGATAAATTAAGTGATATAATCGGTACGCCAAGGCGCGAAATTTAACGACACTGATTACCAAGTAACAGACAACCAAACACCTCACGAAATAGGTAGATGAAAACACTCAAATCACTCAACTAATCTATGTGGTAACATGTAACTAATTCGCTCAATTGCTCGGTCGTGACGAGTATTCTATCATAGGCTTGGAAAGGATACACATCTCGACCACTAGAGCTAAGGAGTAACAAGTTTATAAAGGTAAAATAGGTTTTTATTATAAGGCTTAGGGTTAATCATTCTTACAATCTCTCACCTAAACTACCACACCAACAAGGCAGCTGAAACACACATACATGGCCGTAACGACGGAATAGACATGTGTGTTCGATCACATCCTCACTCGAGTTTAACCAAGGGTTAGGATGAAGAATAATATAGGGCAGGGATCTTCTAACTTTCACCAAAAGTAATAAACCAATAAGGCAGCTGAATCACGCATACATGGCCGTAACGATGGAATAGACATGCATGACTCGATCACATCCTCATTCGAGTAAAACCCAAGGTTAATGATTCAGAAAGGGAAATAAATTGTTGTTAAATAAAAAGTACGAAGCAAATAGATAAGTCCAAAACAAATAAGGCTCAAGTTGCTAGACACTTTTCCCGACCGCTACCATGATAAAGACACAACTATTTACACACGTCTTGATCATTGATCAAAAATAACAACCTAAGTTGGCGTTCCCGTAATGGTCAACTTCCCAATCATCCCATACTTTACATACTTCTACAAGACAAGTAATATCTACCACTTTATACAAAACTTTACATCGTTGACTTATAAGACGTATCAACTAATAATCGATCCTTCAAATAATTCCTTCGGTTTAAGCTTTTGCGAAACGATTATCTCCAAACTTTACTCCTCTTTTTTTGTTGCGATTTTTTTCTAATTTTTTCCTTTTTTTAAACAAAGCATATACGTAACTACGAAACTCGATGTAATTTCACCATCTTCACGATCATAATAACTCCGAATAATTCCTTCGATAATTCTTCATTCTTCGGACGTACCAATAATTGTGATGGTAGTAAAAATACATGAGTTTTGACTACTTTATACATTCCCATTTGCAATGTGTAAATTTCTTCCTAACCGTACCAAAGATAGAAAATGACACAAGACTCAGGAAATACATACTTTACAATTTAAGCAACTAGCAACTGATAAATGGACTTAATCTAACAGGGCAGGCTAAGGTGTAAAGGTGTAACGAAACAAACAGTTGGTGTTATTCCTAAAGGATTGGCTCGATTGGTTTTTCTAGGGGTATCTTACTCTTAAGATGAGCGTAAACAAAGGGTTTATACTGGATTTAACTAACCAGTGTAGTTAGTTAATAAAACAACATATAAAGGCTTTTCGGGTGTAATACTAGAAATTTACCAATTTAAACAAGTTACTCCATCTAAATCCATATCACTCATTATTGTGGTCTCGAATAGATATACCAAGCCAAGTTCTAAAGTCTAAAATATCACCAGCACACTCATATTCTTGTGGAATTTGGGTAAACATTTGGAAATAGATAAGGTCAAATCCTCATAATATCTAATAAGGGTTATTGTGTGCAGGTTATGTAACAAGTAATTTCACAAAAGTATGCTTGATTTTTTTTAAATTTAAGCATTTTAATGTGAAAAATAGGATAAGTATCATTCTAATTCCCATCCCCCCACTTAAATTATACAACGTCCTTGTTGTATAGATAAAACATTTAAAAACTGGAAATAAAAAGAATTAGAATGAGAAACCTCCTTGATATTTTGCTCTTTAGATTCTTCAAGTTGAGTATATGAGTAAGAATGTGTGTTGTTAGTGCAAGATTTAATCCTAGCAACACACATTAGATTCCAGAAAATACTCCACCAACGTCGTCGTTTTCTTTTCAGTAAGGTCCCGTGTAAGATATAAGAAAACAAGTGCAATTTCTTTCTCCGTGTATTCGCTGGTTATACTCGAGATAAAAACCTAAAACTGTACAGGAAGTCAATACGCCGTATCCGATCCCCAGGATACGCCGTATTAAGACCTGTAGATTTCGAATACACTATATTCGTTTAAGGAATACGCCATATCGACTAGTCTGACAATAAAGTTTAAATTGCTTAAAAATAAAGACTGGATAACGTCCAGGTAGTCAATATTAAATGACCAAAAAACAGACAAAAACTGCCAAAGAAATGTTTGTTTTGCATTTGTATTTTGCAGGAAACGGATATCACACAAAAGGACGCGCAAACTTTGTTTACAGAAAGTCTTTAAGTATAGACTAGTCCCAATTTAATCCCATTCCTTATAAAAACAAGTTGGGGGTCAAACGGATGCCCAAATGGCACATACAAATTCTTGAATTATGAAATAAATGAACAATCCGTTTGTGAGGAATAACCAATTCATGATATTAAAAAATTTAATTCTTGATAAAATTTTCGTTTTGAAAATTATGAGATCTAATCATGACTTGTTTCCGAAGCTTATTGACCTTTGTGCATAGGCACCCTCATTCATATTTTATACACTACACCCCCGAAACTGTTTTAATAACGATTTTATTATCATAAAGTATTTATACATTACGGTTAAAAAGAAATAGATCATACAGTAACAAAACGTTTTGTTCCTCTTCATCACATTCGGACAATGATGTTTCATCTTTCAGATTAAATTCATCGATATGTTGAGAACTTACAGTAGGTCCAGTTAAGAAATCTAATTTAGACGTTAGAGCATCATTGTAAATAATGGCTGGAAATTCTTTCTCAAAATCTTTAAAGTCGTCTAAATCATCAAAATAACTAACCTTAGGCTCGGGTGATGGAAACAAAGGCATATTGACTTTATCATTATCATTTTCCGAATCCGTTTTCAAATTATCGACATAAATTATTTTATAAGAAAAGGAATTTTTGTCAAAATCACCATGTAATCTTCATCGGCGAATTCGTCAAACGGTATTCTAAAGTCAATTTTATTGTCGTTAAGAGGACTTACCGTGGGTTCACAAGAGAGCATTACTTCAGATTTAAACGCGTCATCAAAGACTGTAGCTGGGAATCAAGTTTCAACAGATCTGAGGTTGTGAACGTCTTCATCATACCAGATCTTACCATACGTAGCAGTTTCCTAGTTATACACCTTACCACACCTACGAGCTTTTTCTTCCTCAAGCATGATATACTCTTCCATAGTAATGTTGGGGTCGTCCATATTAACCTATAATAAAATAGCTAGGAAAGAAAACGGTTAAATAGATAAATACGCCGTATTCAGTAAACTGAATACGCCGTATTGATGATGGAGTCGAATACGCTAAATTGGTTTGAAAAAAATTTATACGCCGTATCCAAGAAGATGAATACGCCGTATCGAGTATTCGACTCAGAAAGTTACAGTAGACTGTAACTATGCAGAAAAACACACAAACACACAATATGCAAAATATACAATGCAGGAAATTAAACACACAAAATAAACACATAAATATGCAAATTAATCTAAGCTACACTAAAAAAATACTAATAAAATAAGAATTATAAAACTTCACTCTCCGGCAACGGCGCCAAAAACTTGATGTGTCGTTGTGTATGCGTTATTTTATGAATCAAGTTTTACTATTTATTTTATGCTGACTATACCTAAAAACAACACTCTAACGGGCAGTGTACCCGGTCGGATGGAGTTAGTGGTAAGTAGGGTGTCAATCACTAAGAGCGAGAGCGTTAATTCCTAATTCTATCAGTCTTTTAGTTATCTAAGTTAAACCTAAAACTAATGCAAAAGGGAGGTTTCAGCCTGAGAGACTAGCATAGTTTTGGGTCTAACCTAAGGTTTTGATGACAAGTAAAGAAATAAACACACACAAGAAGATAAACAAACGATAGAGGAGCGGTCGAACACTAATGTAAGGAAAACATATCAACCATGAATAATCCGATAAAACGCAGGTTTGATTATTAGCGCAATGATTGACTTATCTTAAAGGGCATATCATTCCTAGACTTAGGCGGTACTTCTTCCTAAGACCTAGACACGCTAATTCTGTCACAATTAGACGCATCCGCATAAAGCAAGCATTTGTTGATTATAATCTATCTTAGGAGATTAATAATGGTTACTTTACCCTGGTTCTGTTGCCGAGACTTGAACCTGGGTCTCTTGAGTGAGAGTCGAGTATCCTAACCAACTAGACTACAACAAATGTGTGCTAAATCATATTTTGGTACCTAAACCATAAAAGTCGATTTTCAGAAGAGAAGAAGAGCAGAACAGGTCTTGCAACGTAACTAATTCAATAGGAAACAACTTGTAATCTCATATACTCTTGTAATCATTAAGTTTTTGGTATCATTCGTTAACTCGGTTCGTTTACTTTGGCTAAATTATTACTTTTATGTTGCAAAAAACTTGATGTGTCGTCGTGTAGGTGTTATTTTATGAATCAAGTTTTACTATTTATTTTATGCCGACTATACCTAAAAACAACACTCTAACGGGCAGTGTACCTGGTCGGATGGAGATGATAATTAGGTGTCGTCCAGATCAACTAAGAGCAAGAGCATTAATTCCTAATTTTATTATATTCTATATTAGTTATCTAAGTTTAAATCTAAACTATGCAAAGGGGTAGGTGTTTTCAGCCTAAGAGACTGCACAGTTTTGGGTTTCAACCTAAGTTTTTGAAATAAGTAAAGCAATAATCACACAAAAGAAGATAAATAAACACTAAGGAGTGGTCGAACACTAAATTGAGTAAGGAAGACATATCAACCATGAATAATACCGAGAAAAGCGCAGGTTTGATTATTATGCAATGAATGCTTTATCTTGAATGCATATCCAATCCTAGATTATGCGATACTTCTTCCTAAGACCTAGACAATGCTAATTTATGTCCACAATTAATGCATCCGCATAAAGCAAGCATTTGTTGATTATAATCTATCTTAGGAGATTAATAATGGTGCTCTTACTAAACCCTAGCTCATCGAGACTTTACCCACTTACTGCTTAACGGCGTCTTATATACTAGTAGTCCACTGTTCGAGTCCTTATCAATGGAACGAGAACGTACTCGTTGATCCTAGGGTCACTTGCTAATCACTAAGCTCACCAAACCATTGGTAAAGATAGGTCAATATTTGTGATCCTATGATTCTAGATATATAAGTTGCAATATGGAGAGATATCCCAAGAAACTCTTAGCCTACGCCAAACAACAACTGAAGTTGTCAACGCATTAAATATGCAGGATGAGACCCAGTTGAATGATTATTTGATACTTAAGCACGAAACAATATAAAATAAAGCATAATTCAACAAACAAACGAAAAAATAAAAAAATTTTTAAAATAATCGATATAAACAAAACAAACATTAAACCTTCATAAACATGGCTGATACCTAAAGGTATCAGCTGATAGTCATTGTAAAAATACACACGGTTTCATCTATGAATGATTAAAATAAAGAAACCTTAACCGAATGCGTATTGGGTTGCGCGACAAGAGTCCAAGAGTTTTTTCCTATGATCTATGATGCTCTGTTTTGACCTACTATCTCCTTATTTCGTCTTCTTGGTCGACTTGGTAGTTTAGGATTCACTGCATACCTAAAAACAAGTTTTGGATTATGTATTCAAAGAGTCCCCACTGGAAATAGGTCCGATACATTGTATCAGCGATGTGGGATAGCGTCGTATTAGAGAATTTCTTAGAGGAAGAGGACCATGGTTGATATCTTTTAGAATCTTATAGTATAATAAACCTTGGATACGGTGTATAGAGGCTCCTAGATACGGCATACTGGGTCTTCAATCCTTCGTGGTTATCTGTGAAGAGTAGGCACAAATACACTGTATCTTCTTGATGGATACGGCGTATTGAGGTAAAACCAGCTTGTTCTTCTTCGTTGACTAAAGTATTATATACAGCATATCGTTAATGTGGATATGGCGTATTCTTCAAGCAATTCAATGGTCCTTTTTAGTTGTCCAAGTACTAGGATACGTCAATATAGGTCTAGAATAATAACGCGTAATTTGCTGTCCGAATCAGTAGACTTCTCGACTCTTCAGTTTAAGAACTCCAAAATGCGTGCCTTTTTAGCTAATCATCACAAAGTACTTACTCATAATTACTGCAAATCTCAAATTACAAATTATTAAGTAACAGTCACCACCGTCACCTTGTGTTTTTTGAAGGTTGTCTTCAGGGATCTTGTTGTGTGAATTAAATCTTGTACCATTTTTTCCATTAGGGTGTAGCATATCTCCATTCCTTGTAGTGGTCGGCTTACATAGGAGACAGGTGTTTGGACTCCTTCCCTTTCTACCATCAGAACGGAGCTTACCATCTCATTTCTCTGTCGCAGGCATAACATCAGGTCTTCTCCTTCCTTCAGGATAGTCAATGTTTGTAATGTGCTTAATTTCCTTTTTATCCTTTGGAAGGCTTCTTCGGACTCATTCGTCCAGCCAGATTCTGTTGCTGCATCCATCCTCATGCGGATTTTGTTAATGGGGTACTTGAGCTCCGCAATTTTTGGGATAAATTTGCCGATGGCTGTCAGTTGCAGGAATAAACTTCGTATTTGGTTTGGACTTTTTGGGGTGGGGCTTCGAATGATTTCCCTGCATCTTCTTCTGTCTGCTCTACCCCTATCCTTTGGTCACCAAATGGCCAAGGAACCTTCCCTTCCACTTATCTCCGAAAGAGGACGTGTTCAGATCTATTTTGACGTTCACTCTTTTTAACTTTATTAATGTTTCTTCGACGTCTTGAACTAAGCTCTGCTCACTTTTGCTTTTCACTACTATTTCTTCCAGATATACTTCTACATTTCGCCCTCTTTGATCGGCCAAGACCTTTTCCATCATCCTCTGAAGTGTCGCCGTCGAGTTTTTTAATCCTTCTGGCATGTGGGTGAAACAGTATACCCCTTCTTTTGTATGAAACCTAATTTTTTTTTCTTTCGTCAAAACTCTGCCATTATAATTGGGCTATTTTCTTATTTGGAGTCGCAGGAAACATTTATAGGGGTATTCGATCAATGATGCTAGTTCTTCCCCTTTCTTCGGAAAGATGTACATATACTTAGAACAAACTTTGTTGAGTCTAGAGTAATCCACTTGCACCTTCCAAGTTCCATTTGCTAGCTTAATAGGTATCGTATTGGCGACCCATTCAGGGTGTTGAACATTTCTGATCGTCCCTTCCTTCAGCCAACGGAACACCCTTTCTTTCAATGTCTGTCTTCTGTCTGGTATCATGGGTCATCTCTTATGGACTATCGACTTAGCAAGAGGGATGATCTGGACAAATTATGGAGCTTAGTTTAAGAAAGATACAACTCATCAGGACTTGCTAAAGATAAAGAGATAGAATTATGGGTTGAACTAAAGATGTTATTTGAACAAGATGCAGAAAATTTTTTAGAACTTCAGAAAGATATGCATGATCCTTTAAATTGGTGGTTATATGATACATGTGCTGTTCATCATGTATCTACAAAGAAAGGACAAGATATATTCATGCTGGTTGAAAAGGACTATCCACTCACAAAAGGACTTGCAACTTTGATGCTAGTTAACAAGTTAAGAGTGGATCAAGATTCTGAGATGGAAGATGAGCTTTTGAAAAAGATCTATAATATAGCAAACATACAAAGGAACTAAAGTGTTTGGAAGCATCCTCAACAGAGTACATCAGAAGAAACTTAAGATTTGATGGTAAATCACTAGTTTCTGGGAGGATTGTTGGGATTTAGAGCTTCTACACTTAGTACTGCTGATAGTTAGTTAGTACTGCCAGTACATTATTAGTACTGCCAGTTAAAGTTAGTACTGCTAGTTGTATATTTTAGTACTGTCATATATAGTTAGTACTGGTTAAGTGATATGCATGAGTTATATTAGGAATAGATATGCATGATCACTTAACACGTTTTGTAAGCCCATTATGGTTTCCTTGGTGTATAAAAGGAACCCTTACGGCATAGTTAGATATACGAATCCAAGATAGAAAAGTTATAGTTATTAGGCAAAACATATAGTTGTTTTGTGAATCATTCAATATATTGAAAGTTTTGTGAAAGTTCTTGTGTTAACTGTTACATTGTTTCTTCTGGTGTATAAAGATTAGTTTCAGCATAATCTTTATATATTACTCAGGGTTTCTATCATAGTTGTTTTAGATTTATCTAAGACAACTTAAGCTTTAACAAGCTAATCTAAGATCTGAAAATAGGGATCAACAACGTATTTATGTGGGTGTAGTAGGAGATGTCCAATTCTTAACTACTTCAATCTTGGCGGGGTCAACATAAAGTCCTTGACTATCAATTAAGTGTCCAAGAAATTACACGATACGAATCCAAAAATCACACTTGGAGAATTTAGCATACAACTTCTCTTTCTTGAGTAGTTCTAGGATTATTCTCAGATGATTTACGCGCTCTTCTTTGTTATGGGAGTAGATAAGAATATCATCGATGAACACTATTACAAATTTATCCAAGTATGGTTTACACACACGATTCATGAGATCCATAAATACAGCAGGTGCGTTAGTTAAACCGAATGGCATCACTTGAAATTCATAATGTCCGTATCTTGTTCTGAAAGCAGTCTTGGGAATATCTTCATCCCTTACTCTTAGTTGATGATAGCCTGATCTTAAGTCAATCTTCGAGTAGACACTCGAACCTTGAAGTTGGTCAAATAAGTCATCAATCCTGGGTAATGGGTAACGATTCTTTACGGTAAGTTTATTCAACTCCCGGTAATCGATACACATTCTAAAAGATCCGTCTTTCCTTTTGACAAACAAGACAGGAGCTCCCCAGGGTGAAGTACTTGGTCATATAAAACCTCGGTCTGCTAACTCTTAAAGTTGGTCAAATAAGTCATCAATCCTGGGTAATGGGTAACGATTCTTTACGGTAAGTTTATTCAACTCCTGGTAATCGATACACATTCTGAAAGATCCGTATTTCTTTTTGACAAACAAGACAGGAGCTCCCCAAGGCAAAGTACTTGGTCGGATAAAACCTCGATCTGATAACTCTTGAAGTTGGTTAGATAATTCCTGCATTTCTGAAGGAGTTAATCTATAAGGTGCTCGGGCTACAGGTGCCGCTCCTGGAATTAGATCAATTTGGAATTTTACTTGGCGAACAGGAGGAAGGCCAAGTAGATCTTCAGGAAACACTTCTGGGAATTCTCTGACTACTGGGATATCTTCTAGTCTTTTCTCGTTTGACTTCTTTTCCATTACCTGGATTATGAAAACTTGACAACCTCGGGATATATACCTTTTAGTTTTTATACAGGATATGAGATTTAGTCTGGTTTTACTTTGGTCACCTCGGATGATCAAAGTTTCACCGTTGATGAGGATGTGGACGAATTTCTCATCCCAGATAATTCTAGCATGATACTTGGATAACCAATCCATACCAACGACTTCATCAAAACTACCAAGTTTGATCGACATAAGATCAATTTTGAAAGGTTAGTTTAACAAAGTCAGAGTGCAACCCTGAATAATGGTGTTTGTGCTTACTTGGTTTTCGTCAGCCATTTCGATATTGTAAAAGGTATATATTGTAATGGGTGGAATATTTAGCATAGATGCAAGAGATATGGATACGAAGCTTTTATCGGCTCCAGAATCAAATAATACTCTAGCTAGATGTTGGTTTAGAAGGAACATACCCGTGACAACGTTCGAGTCTTGGTGATCATTCCTATCCCTCAGCATGTAGGCTCTTCCCTGGGCATTGTTGTTGGTGGTCTTTCGGCACTGATTTGCATAATGCCCTTTTTCTCCACAGGCATGACAAGTAACTGTTACTGGTAGCAGATTACTTCCAGTGGCTGGCCCTTTGTTTCTACAGTTCTTGGTCAGATGGCCCACCTTGTTGCAAGTATTACACTTGACAGTGCAAGGTCCTATGTGATGCAGAGTGCATTTCTTATACAAAGGACGGTTTCCAGTATACCCATTATTTTTAGTTGGGGTGGCAGCATAAGCCCTGAAGGTGTCCTGTCTTCTGTTATGTTGTGGTTGGTGATTATTATAGCGGTTGTTGGTGTTGGTGTTATGTTAGTTGTTGTTGTTGAAAGTTCTTTTGTCGTCAAACTTTTGTTTGTGATCACTTGATACTTGCTTCGGAGTGTGCTTTGTTACCTGATCCATTAGCCTCTAGGCTATGTTAATGGCTTCCTCTAGAGTTTGAGGTTTAGAGGCGGTAACATTCCCTTCAATACTTTGAGGCAATCCCCCGATGAAAACTTCCATCATTTTCTCAGAATCTGGCACCATAGTGGGACATAAGATTGCCAATTCCTAGAATCTTCTCACATATGTCTTGAGATCATTCCTCTTTACAGTCAGATGGTAAAATTTATCTTCTATCTTCTGGACCTCAGTTCGGGGACATTACTTCTTTATCAAAAGCTTCTTGAATTTAAACTAGATAATCTTGTAAGCTTCTTCTATCCCAATAGGTTGGGCAAAATAATTCCACCAAGATAGAGCTTCTTCAGTTAAAGTACCAGTAGAAAACTTCACCTTGCAGTCTTCGATACAGTTGCTATGGGAAAACACTAATTCAGTTCGCTCAAACCAGCGGATAAGTCCAACAGCGCCTTCCGTACCTTTGAAGTTGATAGGTTGGCAGTTCATAAACTCTTTGTAGCTACACTGTCTTGCTATAGGAGCTTCTCTTGGTTTGGTGGTATTATTAGTATTTTCCATGTTAGCAG
>BQNB010089810.1:0-27312 GCA_026074375.1 Tanacetum coccineum
AATATTTATGGTCAAAGTTGAGGAAAAAAGACTTAAAAGATTCCATTGTGGACACTTAATATGGGACGGAGGGAGTACATCATAGCACTATAGTACTATTTAGGGCCGAGCATAATGAATCACAGAACGGACCGAATCGAAAAACCGGTTAGAACCGGACCGATCGGACCGGATCAAACCTATTTTGGTCCCGTTCTCGGTCCACACTTTATCTCATTCTCGGTCCTCGGTCCGGTTCTGTCCGGTCCGATCTTACGTACAACCGACTATTATGCCTTCTTGAATTGAACCGGACCAAACTGGACACATTCGATCATATCCACTCCTGTTTTTTAGTCCGATCCGGATTTTGGACCATGATCAGCCCTAATAGTATTCTCTTCATTTCTTCATATGAGTAAACATTTTTATAGTAATAGTTATACACGTTTATTAAGTTGCTAATATTGGTCACAAATTATAATTTTATTTATGTTAGTTGATGCTACTAAATTTCTAATTTTCTAACTTACTTTTATTTTATATGGAAATAAATACAATAATACATATTTTATGCAATAATAGTGTTCATTAAACAATCCTAAATCATAAACATAATAAATTCAGTAAAGTTTTTGCTAATTCCTTAATCATAACAAGTATCAATGTATCATAGAGGCTGTAGTTAATAGTAATATAATGGATTTGAAACTCATTAATGTTATTAGTGTATTTTTGAAATACATAATAAATGTTCCTATTTAAGCAAATATCCAAAGGGACCAATTGACCAAAATTAAAGTCCAAAACTATCAATTCCTGTCAACCTTTTAAAAATAATGTTTTTCTGCCTTTCTAAAAAATGTTTTTCTAACATGTTTTATGATTCTTATCAATTCTCAGCCAACAAGTCATAGAAACCACATAAAGACAAAAGAGGAATGCTAAAAGAAAATCCACAAAATGATGTGTAAGTTGATTTGTGGATACATATTTATGAAAAGAATAAAAAGGATGAGAGATACTACCAATAGTTTTCATGACACATCATTGTGTGGATTTGTCTTTGTAAATCTTACGTGGATGTAGCAATTCTCAAGACAAAAGATACCAAAAATAAATCCACCTGTCACAACATTATAGGACTGTCATGATTTAACTGTCAATAGTATGTAACAATACTAAAAATAAACTTGTTCATGCATTCCTTACAACATTTATCTATCATCAGCACATTACACGCGTTGATGAAGTAATTAAAACTTTTTTTGTTAATCACTTTTGATTATATTCAAAAACAAATAACCCTTATATTCACATCTCACATCTCACATTTCAGACCACCGCTAGCTAACAACCTTAAAAAATCCAATCCATGGCTTCTAGCAGCAACTCACCTGACAAAGATCCTAAGATCAACTTGTCTGTTCACAACGAGTTTGAGACGCGAAAGATTGAACTAGGATTGGATCAGGCTGATGAAGAGAAGATGTGCACAGAAACCTTAATCCAATCCCCTGACAAAGATCCTAAAAAGTACTTGTCTGATGATGACGACAAGTTTGAGCAGCAAAAGGTTGTACTAGGATTGTCTGCTTTTGCTCATGGCGTGGATCGGGCTGATGAAGAGAAGATGTGCATAGAGACTGCACCACTGCCAAAAACCTTAATCCAATCATCTGATGATGACAAAGATCCTGAGAACATGTCTGATGACAACAAGTTTGAGAAGCAAAAGATTGTACAAGGATTGCCTGCTGTTGTTGGAAGTGGTGTGGATCGGGCTGATGAAAAGAAGATGTACATAGGAAGGAAACGACAGCTAACAGCCTTAAGTCAATCAATGGCTTCAAGCAGCAACTCACTTGACAAAGATCCTGAGAACTTGTCTGATGATGAGTTTGAGGAGCGACAGATTGTACTAGGATCGCCTGCTGTTGAAAAGACGTGTATAGGAATCAGAAATTTTGGTGTGTCATGGGGGTTTATACAGGATCAAGGTGGCAGGAAGCATATGGAGGATCATATTGTTATGTATCCGGATTTTATGTGGTTAAGATGTGATACTTTTGGTGGTTGTACTGCACCGAAGAGTGAGCTTCCATTGGATGAGTCTCTTATTCATTACTTTGGTGTCTTTGATGGTCATGGTGGTAATGAGGTAAGAAAATAATCAACTACTGTATATTTTGTCTGATGTTATTGGAGTTCAGTTTTGAAATATAATTGTATATCTTCAAAGCTAATATGTTTTGATATATTGTCTGCTATTTAGGTGTGTTTATGGAAATTATAAGGAATTGTGTTACACTATCAGTATTGTTTGTACGTGATCTCCGGGGAATGAACGTATATATCATCTATGGATATCCATATATCTTCAAAGCCGATAGATATGTGTTGCGGCTTACACTTTATACAACTAGCTTACTAACCTCGATAAATTAGTTAAGTGAATCAATGATAAATGATAATATTAGATTCATTATTATTTATTGACGTAATTAGCACAAATCAACGAAGAGCCCCGTGAGATATTAAACATGCATGAGTTTGTATAGCAGTGGTAGCCTAAACTAACTGAGCCGCACGTGAATAGCACAGATTGAAAATTTATACTACTGTATACATAGTTAAAAGATAGTAGCCAAGTAGATTTTGAGGATTTGGAGCACAACATTAGGATTCTACATGAAAAAGGGGGGGGGGGGGGGGGGGGGGGGGATTATTGCGAGACTCTTACATAGAAAATCTTACAGAAAAGGTGTACCATCCTAACTAATAAGTTTTGAAGGACACACCTGAACCGTACGTACGTAATACATGAAACTTAATAAAGTCTAGATTCGATGTTTAAGTAATAAGTTTTGAAGGACACACCTGAACCGTACGTACATAATACATGAAACTTAATAACTGAGGGACACTTGCAGATCAAAAATGATGTCCAATTATAATTAGGCTAAAAATCAATGGTTGATCGATGAAGTTCATGTTGGTTGAGAAGAAAGACATAATTGCTCACGCGAGCAAAAACATATTGTTGAACAATTATTCTTAATTAGAGGTTTGAAAATAAGAGACATGAAATTCATGCATATTTTTGACGGAATTCCAAACGACGGAACTATGAAATCTTCTCAACGTGTGCCTATATAGTTATACCGTATATAAAGGAGCGGGTTCATAACTAAAGTTATTACTAAGATTACTCTTAAAGTGCACTAAAAGAAGATCACATCAGCTCTTTGGAGAGAAAGGGGTGATATTAGCTCAATTACGTAAACTAGAAAGGTCCCTCACTTAGTGTGTTTTTGTGAAACGTGTTCTGTTGTGATGAGTAATAACAGCATAAACTATAAGGGTCCATCACATCACTTTTCTTATTTGTCAATCGTCGCCATTTCATCCTTTTCATGAGAAGGTATAGAATGAATAGAGCCAGCGGCAACTTATCTTCTAGCTATTTCGACGATCCATTAGAAAGTTAAGTGTAATTTCATTAAGTAGCATTTGCAGGGATATGATATTAATTATGTGAACCGATAATAATTGTATGTATTAGACGGCTTAGTCATATGATAGGTATAGTGACATTTTAGAAGGCGTTCCTTTCTGAAATTCATTTATGGACTTATTGATTAAATCTTGGAGCTGTATGATAGATACATGATGTCTTGTGTGAATACGTTGTAGCGAAATTGACGTCATTATGACTCGATGTGACCTTTGACAGCGTGAGGTCCAACATATGCAAACTTAATTACTGTTGCTAAAGAGCAGCTTAGGTCTTGTTTCATGATCTGTAGATTTAACTTTTAGGCCTTGATCAAAACTTCTGCTACAAAAGTGACTACTAGTAGCTTGAATCTAACTGTAACAAGATGAAGGTTGAGAATGATCTATTTCACTTTGACGATATGGACATCTCAGGAATCTATTGATGTATTTTTGGAAAGTGAAGACCTTATGATCTTAAGTTGGAGAGTGACAACTGAACTTATTAGTTGATTGGATATGCTTGTTTAAAAGTATGCACCATTGATCTGTTTACTTTTTTAATGTCTGGGAGAGCATGCTATTAATTAGCCTGCTTACCTTAGCCGAGTCTTTTCATCTGATATAGTTGAGGCCAAAAAAGAGGGAATCTCATATGAGTTAGAGACTTGCAGCTCCTTACTTTGGTTATTCATTTGGGCTGCCTTGCTGATCTTAATCCTAGATATGAATCTTCTCTCTTTACTGTTTGGATTCGGCTTGCCTACACAAGCTTCCTTGCCATTTTTGACACTTGCATACCTTAAAGGTCTTGTGGGAACCTTTTAACCTACAACATAAGATTCAGTCTTTGAGACCACATATATGAGGCATTACTTGATCTCCTTTCGGGTTTTGAGGGACTAGATTGTGGAAGAATTGCATATGCGTACTAACAGCCTTACTAAGAGCAAAAAAAAAATACTACACATTCTTACATGCACGACAGTTCCGGCCAAAGTATTTGATTAATTAATAACTTGCCCTTGCTAATCATAAATACTTAACTTATGTTAATGGTAATCTTGTGAAAATATGCAATTACGACTATTATATATTACAACTATCAGAAACATGCACACTGTGGACCAATTCTCTCTTACGGAATTAACCGTTAAATATAAGTCTTCAGTTGTTTCCTTATCTTGCGAGATTAGAATATAGTGAGTTTAACGGATGTATGATGCTAGTCCAACAAGAATATAATTATTATTTTTCTTGATGTCACAGGTAAGTGATTATTGCGCGGAGTCACTGCACACAGCAGTGAAAAAGGCTTGGTGGCGGTCTGAAGGTCTTATAGATGGATGGATGGAAAGGTGGCAGCATTCTCTCACTAAAGGTTATGAGAAGGTAAACACGGTTTGCCAGAAGCATCTTAAGGGTGGATCAACTGCAGTAGTAGTCCTTATTTCACCTTGCCAAATCATTGCTGCTAACTGTGGCGATAGTAGGGCTATTCTTTGCCGCAGGTCGCATACCATTCCTCTGACCGAGGATCATAAGGTAGATTTATTATGCCTAATACAGTAAAACTTTATTTGTTTTCAATATATGGCATTTCCATTAACATACTTGGTAACTGTCATTTTAAACAGCCTGACAGGGAAGATGAGCTGGAGAGGATTACCAAAAGTGGGGGGCGTGTAGTGAAAGACCCGTGGGGTATAATGAGAGTGAATGGTAATCTTGCAATGTCGAGGGCAATAGGTGAACAAATACTACGTATATCTTTTGAGTTCCATTTTTATAAGTTTGATATCGGTTGTGATGCATAGATAATTCGGGGTAGGCATAATAATGTCCAACACAACACGAAAATAAACGGATTAGGGGTTCGACCTAAAAGAGTTCGGGTTATATAGTGGTCAACCCGTGTAACCCTTTTAATATTGCTGAACAAACTGTTTATAAATGATTCCTTGCTTTCGTCGTTTTATACATTGCTGACCAAACTGGTTTTAAAACACATTAAGCTGCAAGGTACTTAATTTTAAGTTTAATGTTGGATAATATTTGACTTCTGGTGACTAAATTTCAGGAGATAAGAATATGAAACCATCCGTGATTTCAGTTCCTGAATTTACTTTCGTCAAGAGGAATCTAGAAGACGAGTGCATAATAATAGCTAGTGATGGCCTGTGGGATGTCTTGCCTACAGAAGTAGCGGGAGATATGGCTTGTAAACTGCTGCAAGAGGAGCGTAAAGCAGCAAGACCTGACGAGCTCCCAACAGAATATGTTGCAGAGTATCTTTTAAAGGAAGCCCGTTCAAGAAAAAGCACTGATAACCTTTCAGTGATTGTTATTGACTTGAAGCTAAAGGGAACGAGCTAGATGTATAGCTCTAAATATGCAGCAATTATGTAAAAACATGGATCTATTAGCTCTATATAGGTTAAATATGGATGACAGCATACAATATTTTCAGGTATAAGTTTCGACTCTTGTTACTACATGTTTAATATCTTCTATAATCTAGTGCTTATGCGCGTGTTTATTCTGAAAGTAAGGATTTATAAATGCTTATAAAATCATAAATATAGTATGATGGAGAAAGGGAATCTCCTACCCTTGTCCCCTAAAAGTCACAAAATCATATTCTGATCCCTTCCCACCCACCCTTGATAAGCCCTTTGTTCTTTAATAAAAGCATTAGATGTGACTATACGATATAGTGTAAAAGAAATATGAGATACTACATAAATAGTACTCTTTCACAATACCACTTTAATTTGGTGCATTTGATGGTTTGATTTTGTTCACATAAGTTAAAATGTTATTGATTTTGTATCTTATGCTACGCAGATTATCAAAGAAGGCCAATGGCAAGAGTTTGTATCTTGCTTACACCTGAAATTTGATAAATTGATGCGAGGAAACTTATTTCTTTCATTGTTCTTTCGGGCACAAAGAAAAAGAGAATCTTATGTGTAACCTCTATGTGCTGATTGGCATGTGGAATAAGGGCTATTACATGCACCAAGTCGATTATGATTCAGCTTGGTTTGTGTAAAACATTGCCTACATTTGATACCATTTGGCAGCATAATATAGCCAAAACAGTAGCTAGGTGTGTAGTCATTTTATTCTGATGGGTATAAGTATAATCCGACATCCAACCAGAGAAGAATAATCGAAGGTCCTATCATGATATGAATTCGTGAAAGGAATGAAAGCGTTGCATTGCATAAACTTGAATCATGATTTGTTGTTGTTCCTTGTAATGGTTTAATGTCAAATGCCGGCCACGCATATTAGCATCATCTGTCCATTTCGAAAACCTAAATAATGGTTTATATATTAACACCTACATAACTATAAGCTAATCAAGGCACTTGCTAAAAACCATAAGCTGTAAAAACTTAAATATTGGTTTGTGATATTTTATACCAGATTATTTGTTAGTAGAAGCAGTAAACCTATGTAGTACTAATTAATCATTGTTTCGCTAATAAATCATCACAATAAGCTTTTCAATGTAAAGATATTGGTAGGGTAATAGTAACATTGTTCCAATGAGATTCAGGTATGGAGATATGTTCTGATATACTATTAATGTTATTTGTTACATCTGAGTAGGGTGCTTTTTATGATACCATGAGCCACCCAAAATTTTACGTTGTCTATTGCTTACTAAGGAAAAATACGTTCCCAAAAATACCAACCCAATAGGCGTATATATTCCAATGCAATTTGTAGGTATTTTATATTGCATTGAAGTGAAATTATATATTCATTATTCTTGTATTATTTGGATTTTGGACATGGAATGAACCTTTTTTCCTTAGTTTTTCGCTCCATTTTACCTCCTACCCCCACCCAAGAATCGAATCCACGTTCCTGTTTAGCATGCAAAAGCAGTAAAGGATCGATAAGCTGCTTTTGTTGCTTGGTATGCCAAATCAAATACTCTTTTTCCTAAATTTGTATCATGTCGTATTGTTAATGGGATGCTATAAACCAATAGAATTTATTTGTGACATGACATGACATATTGCTGCTGTCTTTATGAGCCTATAAAACTCCATCCTCCCATTCCATATTTGGCATCATCAATTCACTTCACTCTTTGATTTAGTAACCTATTTTAACCACATACACTCGCTCTTTGTGTGTTTTCGCAAGTTTTATCAAGGGTCAGCGATGCAAAGAAATCAAATGCATAGGCAGATTGCTAACCTTCGCAAGTCTCTTTTCGACCAGGTTGGTTTCATTTCATTAGATATAGTTAAAATCATAAGTTATTATGAAAACTTGTTCTCATATATTCAAGTATTATGTGAGTATGTATAACATGTAAGGAAGAATGATCCATGCATTTCATTTGCAGGAATATCTAGACGAACAATTCGTACAACTAGAGGAGTTGCAAGACATCTCTAATCCCAACTTCGTTGAGGAAGTTGTCACCTTATTCTATCGTGATTCAGCTCGTTTTCTCTACAACATTGATCAAGCTTTGTAAGCAAACTCGGCTTCTTTTTGTTTATTTAAATTACATCATTTTCTTGTGTATGATCAGTTAAGTAATTAAATTATATATTCTTAATTTTCAGGGAAAAAGGGCCTATGGATTTTAGTAAATTAGATAGCTTGATGCATCAGTTTAAGAGTAGCAGCACTAGCATTGGAGCCAAAAAAGTCAAAACCGAGTGCACTAACTTCAGAAGTCATTGCAATGACAGAAATGCTGAAGGGTCCATATAACCCTTTTAAACTCTTTCATTTTATCTAAATGTTTATTATTTATTTATCTAGTTATAAAATGTGAAAAATTATATAATGCAGATGCAAAAGGACCTTCCAACAAGTCAAGAAAGAGTATACAACTCTGAAAAAGAAGCTTGAAACATATTTTCAGGTATTTTCGCTATTCCAAAAGGCATGCGGTAAAACATAAAAAGTAAATGTAACTAAAGTTCAAGTCATCGTAACTCCGAAAACACTTACTTTATATCTGCATTTCGGCCAGGGCCGTCTCTAAATTTATGAAATTTTTAAAGGCCCTGAGCGAAATTACATAATGAGGCCCTGCGATAAGAAACGTTATATATAAAGTGTTATCGTTTTTAAGAAATAATGCATATAATTGTTAACGGGATAAATTTTGGTGCCCCTAAAATTTTTGGGGCCCTGTGCGGTCGCCCACCTTGCACACCCTCAAAGCCGGCCCTGATTTCGGCTACTAGGATATATCAGTGAACACCGATATCCTGCAAAAACGCAACCTAATTACTTTATTTATTTTTGTAACTAGCCTTTTAACCTTGACAATGAACATACATGACTAATGCTTTATATGTGACCACAGATGTCAAGACAAGCTGGGCCTATTGAAGTAGCATGTCGGCCCAGATAAAAGCCTTTGGATATGAATGGGCTTCATATAACCCATTTAGTAGAGTATCTTTAGCAATCCATTGGGCCTCATCTTTAGTAGTATAGTGGTATTGTTGTCATAAAACGAGGCTTAAGATGCTTGTACTTGGTTTTGGTTTTGGTATTAATTAATCACTATAATTTACTGGTTGTTTACCATGAGCTTTAATTTGCATTTTTTTCGTATGTTTTTGTTGATTATTGATCTGATGGGTGTATAACTAAATGTGTCTAAACTTAATGGTTAGTTGGTTACGCATACGCTTAACAAAGTGACCATATGGCATAGTTAGTTTTGCTTAAGACGAAACTATAGATATAAAGAAAATGAAGATGTAAACACCAAATTGAAAGAGGTGAATTGTGTATATGTCATTATAAAATTGTTTCCCGTACATTATATAGACTACAAAATATAAAGCCCTAACAAACTATACACTTGGGCCTTAGCCCATACAAAAGATATGACTAACACTCTCCCGCAGTTGGAGCGGGAGGACACCGAACGCTCAAACTGATACGAAACTCCTCAAATAAAGCAGAAGGCAAGTCTTTAGTGAAGATGTCTGCATACTAATAACGAGATGGAACAAGAAGAACTCGAACCTGACCAACAGCAACCAAATCCCGAACAAAATGAATATCAATCTCTATATGCTTCGTACTGTTAGGTCTTGTTTATCTTGAATTATACATGATCATCAATGAAAGCTTAGAGAGAATAGTAGAGGAAGACAAGTATTTAATTTTCAAATATTATAAAATGGAGGGAAAAAGGAAAAGATTATTACAAGGCTTAACTTCCTAATGGTGATTAAAAGAGGTATTTATAGGAGAGGGAAGAAAGCTTCACTTCCTTTATTTTTCTAATGTTTCACTTCTAGTCCATAGACTTTGGTAATTATGCTATTTCTTACTTTTAACATAATAAACCTTATTACAAGCTACATTATTCTTAACAAAATAAAGACTAATGACTAAATATAATAAAACCACATAATCGACACTTTACTTGAACCTAACAATCTCCCCCTAAGGGTCGATTATTCTGGGCGTTCCCTTTGTGGTCCAAGTGGTCTTCCATTCACATACATCTCCCATCTTCTCATCTGGTTGCGATACTTCAATCTCACTTCAATTTCTTCTTCAAACAATTTCAAATACTCAACCTCATCTCTAGTAAGATCTCTTTGTTTATAGCCATACTTAACATCATTATTGTAATTTTTTAGACCTTCTAATACTCTGTTTAGTGTTGCATCACAAAACTTATGAATCTCTGAATGTCTCATCACCCTTTTCTCTTTCTTGCTATTCTTGTATATTATTCCATGCATGGGCTCATAGATGATGGAGAACATTTTTGTGTTTTTCAATTCCTAGGAAAGATATTGTTGGTGCAGTAAGATTAACCTTCTGTTGATAGCTTTTTATTCCAAGTTGAAAGTCATGCACTCTCTCCCATATCACTGAGCTTCTGATAAAAACTAATAAAGACCACAACAGACCTGTTTCTGCATAATCAGGTACCTTGCCATTCATGATCAACAAGTAGATATCCTCAATATCATTCTTATTGAGATTCTTGTAATTAGACTCGGTAATTGACACTATGCACTCATTGGCTCTTCTTGCAACTATCTCTGTGATGAACTTGTGTTCATGGCCTAGTTCCCAGTACGTCTTGATAACTTGAATGATCTTTGAATTCGAATAAACAACTTCCTTTGGTTTTCCAGGCTCTTTCTGCCTCTTTATGTAGAAGATCTTTGCATGAGGATTCTTCCAATGTTCAACACCATACCGAGCATAAGGATTAAATTTCTTTACACACTTATTCACCCATCTGGAAGTCCGTTCTTCGATATCAACATCATTGAAAATAATTGCAGGAAACTTGTGAAGTGACAACACTATCTTCTCAGGCCCTGAATTTCCTTTCTTCAAATACAAAAGATCTTGATTTATCAGAGACAATGCTGGAGCTTCAGGATCTCTTTGACAACTTTGAACTAAAGGTGTGGTCTTTCATGGATGTAGAGAAGCAAGAATTTCCTTTCTGCTTTCCCAAACAATGTCACTCTTCAAGAAATTCTTCATCTAAATCAATATGCAATGATGCCAACTCCTGTATAACAATCTTATGACTCAACATCGTCATCATCACTTTTTCTTTAGCTCTGCCTCATTAATGGTCAGTGACACTTCTTCCATAATAACTTGTGATACTTGCTTCGTTAGTATTTCATCATCATCTGAAGCATAAGACTCAGTCCAGAAATCATAATTATCTGTTTGCTCTTGATTTCTTGAAGACGATTGACCTTGTTCTTTTTCATTGACTTGTCCAGACGACTCTTCAGTCACATGTGCTTCATACTCAGATGTATTCTGCCGCTTTGCACTATTCTCCCCCTCAGGATGAGCATCATCATGAGGATCGTCCTGATCTCGTAGGCAAACGGCAGAAGTTATACAAGTAGTCTGAGGTACCTAAAATGTCTCAAACTTCATCTAAAGTGCCAGCCATAATGCTATGTCTTGTTGCTGCAACTGAGGATCGGCTTTCATTGATAGATATAGTTGATATTGTTGTTCTAGAACAGATGATGTTTGTGGTTGAGCTGGATGAACATGAAGAATATGTCCAGACATATAACTTCTTACAGACGCATCAACCAGAGAAGGAATGTTAATATCAATTGCTTGTTGAAACTATGAGGAAATTTTAGCCTATAATTTCCCACGCTCCTGTAACATAGCTTTAGCAATCATCTTATCTGTCTCTTCTTTATTCTGTTGCCTTTCTAAAAGCAGCCCTTTGGCAACATACACTGGAACTTGAACTTTAACCTGCTCAGGAACTTGCTTCTCGACTTGCTCCTTGATATGCTTATCTACCATAGTAGGTAGTGATTTAACTATTACTTCCTGGAGATGACCAACAAGAGTATCAAATAACTTTCGTGACAAGAACTTTGCTCTCAGATGTTTAAACAAATATCCATAACGTCCCTGTAACTCCTGAAAGAAACTCTTGTAGCATTTGAAACGAGCAGGTTTAGCTTTGAATAATGATAGAAGTCGGTTTGTGGTAGATAACTTAGTGTTGAGTGAACTTGATGATGGTATAGGTGTAGTATCAGTGACCGTCAATTCCTAGAGTTTCTTAGTATCTGAAGATACGAGATCAGTATGAATCCTAGGAGATCTAATTGGTGTGGGGGAATGGTGTACTCCTAGACTCCTCTACAATCTTCCCTTTCTCTCTTCGCTTTAATTCATACTCCTCATCAGTTATTTCTTCCTCTTCTTCATTAACATTCACAGGTATTACAACATTAGTAATTTCCACCTCTTCATCATTAGTAATCTTCACCTCCGGACTTTCCTTATCACTCCTGGGCTCTAACCTAGTGTCGGGAATATTTTGATCATCATTCCTAGAGATTAAACTATCATCAATAACATTCTCTGGTCCTTACACCATCTTTTCAATTTCCACAGATGCCAAGTGCTTGTTCACCAGTTCCACATTTTCTCTAGCGTCTTGCTATTCTCGACTTTTTTGCTCAGCAAGACTTACTTGTAGTGTGTCTTGTAAAATCATCTCATCTGCTTTATCAACAGTTGGCACTGGAGCTGGTGGAGTAAGACATGTAGATCTCCTTTGAGGAATACTAAAACGAATCATAGTTGATCGTTTTGGAGCACTTGACACTCCTGCATCCATGTTAGGGTTAGGTGACCTAGGGGCGCTAGGTGTCCTATGCGTTCCTTGGGTAGACTCAGTCGGCTGTGACTGAGTCAGAGGAACATCTATCCTAAACACCTCCGCATACATCTGATAATGCTTTGTGTGCTTCATTTCTTCTGAGATCATCCAATTTGGAATCTTCATTCCAAACCTGTCTTTGTGACTTCTTGAATTAAAGATATTTTTCATTATATCATCATCTTTCAGATTGTGATACCTGTCTTGAACACACCTTGAAATCTTAGGAAAATTAGTCGTGTAATGACTAATGATGATCTTAGTAAATCTTGGATAAGGAATCGAAGTTGCTGGGTGATGAAGAGAATAATGAAGTCCTTCCCATAGTAGCTCCGCATAATCAACATGAATGTTATTGATAAAGCAATACATCATTTGCATTATCTGCAACGGTGGTTGATCCCTTCCAGTTACGTGTGTTGTCAAGCATCTTTTGTAAATATCATGCACAACTATTATACCCATGGCTGTAGAATACCAGTTGTCTTAAAGCTTGATGATGTCTTCAGCTCCATTGTAAATCCCTAATTCAATTTGTAAATGGAACCTATGTCCTAAAAATGATGGTGTTGGAACGAAACTATCATGATAGTTTTCAGATGCTTTTGTGGAAAATGAAAGATTGTATCTGAAGTCATCCAGGGTAAGAGAAAGCTATTTATTGTCAAGGCATAAACGTGTCCTATACGTGGTTCCGACTCATTCAAAGTAAATGCCAAATAAGTGCCATATAGATTCCATGTACTGATGAAGAGCTTCAATGCTTGAATCGAATGGAAGATTCTTTGATGATATTCGTCCAGTAAGTAAGCTTTGTGGTGGACATTGCATGTGTTTAAATCAATCTACTTGTTAGCAATCCATAAGAGCATATCTTTTTGTTTGGAGGACCAGTTCGTATGGATGAAACATCAGTTGCATGTGTTGTTTTGCCAAGCTGATTACTGAATGAACTTGACATGAAATATTTTAGGTAACAAACAATTCATTTGACCTTTTTGTCTTTTTCTCACTCTGTCTGTTTTATATGTTCTGGCAATTCCATTTCGAACATAATTTTTTGATCAGATTTTTACTCATAGTCTCGATCTATGTCTTGCTGTTTTCGTACACATGCCATACGCTTTATTCGAATTTTTCTTTTGATTTATCATTTTTATGTGTTCTGGCAATTCTTTTTTCGAACACCCTTTTGATTTGCTTTTTCACGTATGGATTTAGCTCTCTCTGTCTGTTTTAAAATATCATCGCAAGAAATTCTTTGTGACATGATACTCTTTCAAGAAAGATGAGAATTTCTCTTTTGATTTTAATCAAGACTCTTTTATGAAAAATTAAAGAGAGATCATACATCTTCTTAAAACCGTTTTTATGAAAGAGTACCATTTTGACAATAACAGATTTTGAGAACTTTTTTAGAAATCTTTTGACAAAAACTTTTCTTATAAAAATAACATAGAATCATTCAATCACAAACCCACAACTGAATGGTCACTAAGTCACTCACTCCTCATTCTGTTCATTGTAAAAAACGGCCGAAACCGGACATGACTTAGACCACTTAAACAATTGAGACTTGGATTTTCAGATACAAGTAATAAAAAATTTTCCCACATTCACTTTGTTGACATAATCCTAAACAATGAAGACCAAACACATCTAATTCATAACTGAATGGTCACTAAGATCACACACTCCTCTCATTCCCTGTCATTTGCAGAAAACGGGCAAAACCGGACATGACTTAGACCACTTAAACAATTATGAATAGACATATTTGACCCAAAGCTTAGAATTCATTAAAACTTGATTTCTTTTTCACAATCATTAGATGTTTTCAAAACTCATGAGAGACTGATCTTTTTGTTTCACAGACATTCGAGCATTAATCATCATAAGCATGCAGAAATCATGAACACATAAAATTCAGTAAACAATTAAAACAAATTCACTTATTCACAAATGATTTTGACTTTTTAACATTACCGAATTTGACTTTTTGACACTACCGAGTTTGACTTTTTGACATTTACTGATTTTCACAATATAGATAAAAGATGAATCCTTTTAACTTATGAAAAATTAAACTCGATTCCTTTATGTTGTCTTAGACTCCAAACATTGTACAACAAATCAAACTCGATAAACAACAAACTCGATAAACACCAATCTTTTCCGAGTTTCTATTTCCTGCAAATCGAATTAAGTTTTGTAGACTGTCTCGTCAGCTATGTTTCAGTTATTTCCACACACTCATTCATTTTTGTCGTCCTTGATCTAATCAATTATCAAAAGTTTGATAACTCCTAAATTCGGTAATCCCTTAATCTTACCGAGTTTAAACTCGATAATTCAAAACATCTTAGATCTGAATCAAAACTCATATCCACTTACGTTTGAGAAAGAAAAGAAGTTGTAATCGCTGTAATGAGCTTCAGAAATCTTTCTTGAATTTTCTTCTCAAACTCGATAATTCAACTCGGTGAAAATAAAAAGTAAAAAGAAAATTTTTCCTCCTTTTATAGTAACCGAGTATCAAGTTTTGAGAAATGACACTTTCAGCCCCTGTAGTTTTTCTTTTCGAGTTATCTCTTTTATTTTCTGAATTTTGTTTTAAATTTTTAAAAACTCCCCCTCGAGTAATGATAAGGTGACCAGTGTTATCAAAAACTCCCCCTTGAAATGAAATCATGCTAAACACTTAGTCTGAAAAATGAAGATTTTTGTTTTTCAAAGTTCAAAATTAAAACTTTTAAAATAAAAACTCTCCCTTGAAAATATATCATTTTTCAAAGTCAGTTCATTTGAGAGAACATTTTTTTTATTTTATTTCTGAAATGATGTATATGAATAAAAAAAATTCAATTACTCCCCCTCAGATTATGATCCCGTTTTTCAATCGAAAGCTTGTTATATATATAAAAAAAATTAGAATCATGAATCTGATCATGTGATCTTTAAATTACGTTGTTGTTTTTTTTAATTTTTGAAAAATATGACAAAAAAAATTTAATTTTGTATTTTTTCAATTTTTTCTTTTGTTTTTGGAAAATTTATTTACATGTTTTTTATGTATGATCTTTTCAAGAAGATAACTTTGTCAGACTTTCCAACTGAGTTGGAGTCATACATCTCATACCAATGCGATGAACCAAATACCCAAAGCGTTCTTTAGGAAGAGCTTTAGTAAATAGATCCGCAAGTTGGTATTTTATCCTGACAAAGTAAAGTTTCACAGTACCCTTCTCAACATGTTCCTTAATAAAAAATGACTAAGTGTTTAACATGATTTCATTCCAAGAGGAAATTTTTGATAACATTGGTCACCTTATCATTACTCGAGGGGGAGTTTTTGAAAATTTAAAACAAAATTCGGAAAATAAAAGAGATAACTCGAAAAGGAAAACTACAGGGGCTGAAAGTGTCATTTCTCAAAACTTGATACTCGGTTACTATAAAAGGAGGAAAAAATTTCTTTTTACTTTTTATTTTCACCGAGTCGAATTATCGAGTTTGAGAAGAAAATTCAAGAAAGATTTCCGAAGCTTATTACAGCGATTACAACTTCTTTTCTTTCTCAAACGTAAGTGGATATGAGTTTTGATTCAGATCTAAGATGTTTTGAATTATCGAGTTTAAACTCGGTAAGATTCAGGGATTACCGAATTTGGGAGTTATCAAACTTTTGATAATTGATTAGATCAAGGACGACAAAAATGAATGAGTGTGTGGAAATAACTGAAACATAGCTGGACAAAGTCTAAAAACATTAATTCGATGCATAAATAGAAACTCAGAAAAGATTGGTGTTTATCGAGTTTGATTTGTTGTACAATTTTTGGAGTCTAAGATAACATAAAGGAATCGAGTTTAATTTTTCACAAGTTAAAAGGATTCACCTTTTATCTATATTGTGAAAATCAGTAAATGTCTAAAAGTCAAACTCGGTAGTGTCAAAAAGTCAAATTCAGTAATGTCAAAAAGTCAAAATCATTTGTGAATAAGTGAATTTGTTTTAATTGTCTACTGAATTTTATGTGTTCAGGATTTCTGCATGCTTATGATGATTAATGCTCGAATGTCTATGGAACAAAAAGATCAGTCCCTCATGTGTTTTGAAAACATCTAATGATTGTGAAAAAGAAATCAAGTTTTAATGAATTATAAGCTTCGGGTCAAATATGTCTATTCATAATTGTTTAAGTGGTCTAAGTCATGTCCGGTTTCTACCGTTTTCTGCAATGAACAGAATGAGGAGTGAGTGACTTAGTAACCATTCAGTTATTGAATTAGATGTATTTGTCTTGATTAGGATTCATGACAAAAAGTGAAAGTGGAAATTTTTTATAACTTGAATCTGAAAATCCAAGTCTTAATTGTTTAAGTGGTCTAAGTCATGTCCGGTTTTAGCCGTTTTCTGCAATGAACAGAATGAGGAGTGAGTGACTTAGTGACCATTCAGTTGTGGGTTTGAGATTACCTGATTCTATGTTATCATTATAAAGAAAGTTTTTGTCAAAAGATTTCTGGAAAAAGTTCTCAAAATCTGTTATTGTGTCAAAATGATACTCTTTCACAAAACAATTTTAAGAAGTTGAATGATTTCTCTTTAATTTTTCATAAAAGAGTCTTGATTAAAATCAAAAGAGAAATCTTCATCATTCTTGAAAGAGTATCATGTCACAAAGAATTTCTGGTGAGGATATTCTAAAAACAGAAAGAGAGAGCTAAATCCATACGCGAAAAAGCAAATCAAAAGTGTGTTCGAAAAAGAATTGCCAGAACACACAAAAATGGTAAATCAAAAGAATAAAGCGTATGACATGTGCTAGAAAAAGCAAGAACGAGCACATGGGAAATAAACTGATCAAAAATATGTTCAAAAAGAATTGCCAGAACATATAAAACAGACAGAGTGGAAAAAGACAAAAATGTCAAGTGAATTGTTTGTTATCTAACATCTCAATTGTATTCATTCAGTAATCATCATGGCACAACAACAACATGCAGCTGATGTTCATCCAGATGAACTGTGCCCTCCAAACAAAAGATATGATCTTATGGATGCTAACAAGAAAGTTGATCTCGAGCATGTGCAATGCCTACCGAAAAGCAAAATTCTAACGAATATCATCAAGAATCATCCATTACGATTCAGCATTGCAGCTTCTTCATCCGTACCATGGATTTATATGGCATAGTTCTGGCATACTTTGAAGGAAGACGGATCAAAGTATAGGCTTAAGTTTATGTTGGACAAGAAAGAACTTACTCTTACACTGGATGACTTCAGAACAATCTTTCATCTTCCATAAGCAACTGACAACAATCATAATTCATTCGTACCACCACCATCATTTTCTGACATGGTTCCATTCTACTATCAAGTATTGGGATTTACAATGGAGCTGAAGACATCATCAAGTTTCAAGACAACTGGTCTTCTGCAGCCATGGCAAACATTATGCAAGATATTCTCCAAATGCTTGACAAAATGTGTCACTGGATGGGATCAACCATTGTTGCAAATGATGTATTGCTTTGTCAACAACATTCATGTGGATTATGCGGAGTTACTCTGGGAAGGACTTTACTATTTACTTCATCATCTAACATCTTCGATTCCATATCTAAGATTTACAAAGATCATTGTCAGTCATTACATGACTATCTTTCCTGAAATCTCAAGACGTGCTCGAGACAAGTATCACAATCTGAAAGATGATGATATCATGAAGAATATTTTTAATTCAGGAAGACACAAAGACAAAGTTGGAATGCAGATACCAGCTTGGATGATCTCTGAAGAAATGAAGCAAACGGAGCATTATAGGATGTATGCAGAAGTGTTTGGGATAGATGTTCCTCTGACTCAGTCACAGCCGACTGAGTCTACCCAAGGAACGCATAGGACACCTAGCGCCCCTAGGTCACCTAACCCTAATAAAGAAGCAGCAGAGTCAAGTGCTCCAAGACGATCAACTGTGATTCGTTTTCGTATCCCTGAAAGGAGATCCGCACGTCTTACCTCACCAGCTCCAGTGCCAAATGTTGACAAAGCAGATGAGATGATTTTACAAGATACATTACAAGTTAGTCTTGCCGAGCATAAAAGTCATGAGGAGCAGGAAGCAAGAGAAAATGTGGCACTGGTTGATAAGCACTTGGCATCTGAAGAAATTGAAAAGATGGTGGATGGACAAGAGAATGTTGTTGATGATAGTTCAATCCCTAGGAATGATGAATCAAATATTCCCAACACTAGGATAGAGCCCAAGAGTAATAAGGAAAGTCTGGAGATGGAGATTACTAAAGATAAGGAGGTGGAGATTACTAAAGATAAGGAGGTGGAGATTACTAAGGAGACTCCAGTGGTGGATATTAAAATGATGACAATGAAGAAATAACTGATGAGGTGTATGAATTAAAGAGAATGGAGAAAGGGAAACTTGTAGAGGAGACTAGGAATTCACTAATCCCCACACCAATTAGATCTCCTAGGATTCATACTAATCTTGTATCTTTGGAAACTGAGAAACTCCAAGAATTGATGGATACTCCTCATACTACATCATCATCAAGTTCACCTCACAAAAAGTTAGCTAAAACGAATCGACTTCTATCATTGTTCAAGGCAAAACCTACTCGCTTCAAACGCTACAGAGAGCCTTCTTTCACAGTTACAAGATGTTATGGTTACAATGTTTGCACATATACGTGTAAGGTTTTCATGCAAAGAAAATCATCCGATACACTTGCAAAATCTTCATGATGTAATGGTTGAGACCATTAACCAAAATGGTAGACAAACACATTAAGGAGTAAGTTAGAACAAGTTCCCTGAACAAATCAGAATTAAGTTCCGTATATGTTGCAAAGGGTTGATTCTGGAGAGGAAAAAGGCTAAAGAAGAGACGGAAAGATTGATTGCTAAAGCTATTCTATAGGAACGTGGAAATATTCAGGCTCAAATCTCGACATAAATTGATAATGCAATTGCCAATGTCATTCCTTCTCAAGTTGATGCATTCGTACGTAGTTATATGTCTGGACATATTCTTTATGTTCATCTGGCTCAATCACAAACATCCTCTGTTCTAGATCAACAATATCAAATGTATCTTGCTATGAAAGCTGATCCTCAATTGCAACAAGACATAGCAATATGGTTGGCTCTCCAAATGAAGTTTGAAAGAAATACGTACTACAAACCTGCATGTAGAAACTCCTCCCCTGCACTGTTCTCCCAAAGAATCATGAAACGATCCTCAATATATGCTCATCCTGAGGGGGAGAATAGTGCAAAGCGGCAGAAGACATCAGAGTATGAAGCTTATGTGTCTGGAGAGTCATTGTCTGGACAAGTTTTTCAAGAGGAACAAGCTTCATCAACTTCAGGAAATCAAGAGCAAGATGATGATTTTGATTTTTGGACTGAACACTTATAGCTTACAATGATGATTGGAAATACCAACGAAGCAAGTATCACAAGACATTATGGAAGAAGTATCGCTGACCATTGATGAAGCTAAGCTGAGAAAGATGGCTGATGAGATGTTAAGATAGAGATGTACTTTAGGAGATGAGCATCAGTATCACATTGACCAGATGAAGAATTTCTTGAAGAGTGACATTGTCTGGGAGAGTAGAAAAGAAATTCTTGTCTCTCCACATCCACGAAAGACCACACCTTAGTTTCATAGCCGTCAAAGGAGGAGAGGTTTGGTAAGCTCCAGCATTATCTCTGATTAATCAAGACCTTTTATATTTGAAGAAAGGAAATTCTGGACCCGAGAAGATAGTATTGTCACTTCATAAGTTTCCAGCAATTATCTTCAACGATGATGATATTAAAGAACGAACATCACAGATGGGTGAATAAGTGTGTAAAGAAATTCAATCCTTAAGCTCGATATGGTGTTGAACAATGGAAGAATCCTCAAGCGAGGAGGGGGTGATCTTTTACATAAGAAACAGAAAAGAAGCCTCTGGAAAAATCAAAGGAAAATTTAATCGAAACTCAAAAATCGTTCAAGTCATCAAGAAATATTGGGAATTAGTCATGAATACAAGTTTTATATCACAGCGAAATTGATACATAGAAGAGCCTAAGATTGCATTTGTATCAATTACCGAGCCTGATTACAAGAATCTTAACAAGAACGATATTGAGGAAAGATACATTGTTGATATATGAAAGGCAAGGCACCGGATATGCAGATACAGGAGTGCTATGGTCTTAATAGTATTCTTTAGAAGTACAGTGATAGGGAAAGAGTGCATGCTTCCAACTTGGAATGGAAAGCTATCAGATAAAAGGGTTAATCTAACTGCAAACCAACAATGACCTTTCCTAGGATTGAAGATCATGAAAAATTTCTCCATCATCTATGAGCTTTTGCATGGAATTATTACCAAGAATAGTAAGAAAGAGAAACAGGTGATGAGACAATCAGAAATTCCATAAGTTTTTGTGATTCTACGTTACATAGAGTGTTAGAAGGTTGAAGAGTGTATAATAATGATGTAAAGTAAAGGATACATAACAAAAATTCTCACACAAAGATGAAGATCCAAATACTTGAATTGTTTGAGAGAAAGAGATCGAAGAAAGATTTGAAGCATCGAAGGCCTAGAGAAGATGTGAGATGTTCGTGGAATGAGAGACTACTTGGATCAATGATGAGAACGCCTGAATAATCGACCCTTGGGGAGATTGTTAGGATCGTTAAAAGTGTTGTTATGTGATTTTGTATAATTTAAGTCATTAGTGTTTCCTCTTGATAAGGTCAAAGTAATTTGTAATAAGGTATATTAATGCAAAAGAATGAAATAGCCATAATTACCAAAGTCTATAGGGACTAGATGTGACAACTTAAGGAAAATAAAGGTAGGGAAAGCCTCCTTCAATCACCTATAAATACCCTCTTTATCTTCATTAAAAGGGTGATGGCACTTGTAACAAACTCTTCCATTTTATCTCCCTTTTATATCATTTGAATTTCAAGTACTTGCCATTCTCTACTATTCTCTCTATGCATACATGTTCGATATGATTGATTCAAGATTAATGTGACCTAACATGGATCTTCTAATCCTTTCACCAAAAAGTAATAAACCAACAAGGCAGACAAAATCACACATATATGGTCGTAACGACGGAATAGACATATGTGATTGCTCGCATCCTCATTCGAGTAAAACCTAAGGGTTAGGGATTAGGAAAGGGAAATAATTGTTGTTAAATAAAAATATACAAAACAAATAGACTAAGTCTAAACAAATAACGTACAACTTGCTAGATACTTTCCTGACTGTTCCATGATAAAGACACAAATCACGGACTACTCCATGTTTAGTAGACACAAAACAGACTCGAAAAACGTTTTCGATGAAAACAACCCTTAGTTCGCGTTCCCATAACGGTCAACTCTCAATCATCCATACTATACATACTTTTACAAAAACAAGTGGCGATATCTACCACTTTATACAAAACTTTACATCGTTGATTTATAACACGTATCAACAAATAATCGATCCTTCAAATAATACCATCGGTTTAAGCTTTTACAAACCCAACTATCTCCAATATTTTCCTCCCTTTTTGAAGCAATTTTCCTAAATTTTTTTTTATAAAAAAAAAAAACGTAAATGATACACTACGAATCTCGGTGTAATTTCACCATCTTCATGATCATAATAGCTCAGGATAATTTCTTCCATAATTCTTCATACTCGGATATACCAATAATTGTGAGAGTAGTAAAAATACATGAGTTTAACTACTTTTACATTCCCATTGCAATGTGCAATTTTTCTAACCATACCAGAGATAGAAAATGACACAAGATACATGAAATACATACTTTACACTAAAGCAACTAGCAACTGATAAATAGACTTAATCTAAAAGGGTAGGCTAAGGTGTAAAGGTGTAACGAAACAAATAGTTGGTGAAAACGGGAATGGTTAAACATGTTTTTATAGGGGAATCTTACTCTTAAAATTAGAATAAACAAAGGGTTTATACGGGGGTTAACTAACTAGTGTAATTAGTTAATAACACAACATATATAGGCTTTTTGGGTGTAATCCTAGAAATTTACCAATTTAAACAAGTTACTCCATCTAAATCCATAATACTCATTACTGTAGTTTCGAATAGATATACCAAGCCAAGTTCTAAAGTCTACAACATCACAGGCACACTCATATTTTTGTGAGATTTTGGTAAATATTCGGAAACGGATAAGGCTAAATCCTCACAATATCTAGTAAGGGTTTTGTGTGCAGGTTATGTAACCAGTAATCTCACAAAAGTATGCTTGATTTTTTTAAAAATTTATGCTTATTAATGTGAAAAAATAGGACAAGTAGCGTTTTAATTTTCCTCCCCTCCCACTTAAGTTATACAACTCCCTCGTTGTATAAACATAATAGTTAAAAACAAGAAATTAAAAGAATTAGAGCGAGAAACTCCCTTGATATTTGCTCTGTATGATTCTCCATGTTGAGTTTATGAGCAAGAATGTGTGTTGTAAATGCTATGGATACCAGCATGACTACAACACACATAAGATTCCAAATTATAGATACTTCACCAATGTTTTTTTATTTCTTTCCATTGAGGTCCTGTGTAAAATATAAGAAAACCATGCAAACCTATCTTGGGTATTCTATGGTTAATAAAAATAAAAAATAAAAAATAAAAACTGTATAGGAAGTCGATACGCCATATCCTAAAACCAGGATACGCTGTATGAAACTTGTAAAAAGTATCTGGGTATGGGTCAGTCTGCCAAATACGCTGTATCATATAATGAATACGCCGTATAGACAGAACTGGCAATATTGTTTTAAATGCAGAAAAATTAAAAGACTGGATAACGTCCAGACATTCAATATGCTGTATGGGTGGGGCAGATACGCCGTATTGATGTCTGGGAAGACAAACTCGATAAAACGAATTAAAAACAGTCCGGGTTGTCTCCCGGGAAGCACTTTTCTTTACAACGAAGTCTTTAAGTTAGATTTTTCTTCAGCATTTCTATTCTGCTCTTGTCACCAACCATCCTTCGTCCATGTTATGAAAGATCTCTTGGTAAGTATGACATGCATCTTCACTGGTTCTTGTCAAATCATCGTACTCATATTCCTTTATAGCAACATACTTTTCTTCCTATCCAAATGAATACTTGACCATCTCAAACCTTCTAATCTTGCAAACCAGTGGTTCTTGAGCGGGATCGTTAAACAAATCACATCGTCCATCTTTATGCTATTCCTCCTTTTCCTAAATATCACTGTCGTTGCATGCTCTACCATTCCTACCCTCAAGATAACAATCATAGGTAGTATTGACATTTCTGTATGGTCGAGTATTCGAACCCTCATGTTGTAATGGAGAGCATCCAGAATCTGTTTATTTCCACCAACATTCTTCAAGCTTTACCAACAATTCATAATCGAGTTCGTGGAAGTTTTTGAAAGATCTTTTTAACCATGCATAAAAATTTATCACACTTTGAGTAGCATCTCCCCATGACTTTTCAAAAAATGGATTTTTCTCTTTAAGCTTCTGTCTGTTTAAACTGTTTATAAATTTAATTAAGTAACTATCTGTCAAATCATTCATACCATTCATAGTACTAATGTAGGTCATAGTATCCAAAACCGCACCATTCCCAATAACCTCATCCATCCGTTACAAAATCTATATCATTTTGAATTGCAAGGTGGGTCCATTTAAGTTTTCCCCATTCTTGAAACGGAAAGGTTCGCAAATATGATCACATATTTCATATGATACTCCATTCTCAGACCATGGTTCATCAACTTCATTATTCAGTTCGTTCCTATAATCTTCATAAGTCTTGGTTCTTTCAATATCATGAGTAAATAATTCCGTATCAACTTTAAGAAGATAATTGAACTCATTGAATTTTATGCACAACGGTGTCTCGTAGTCGAATAGGTTGGTTTCTATCCTAAAGATTTTAGCGATTTTGTGTTCATCTTCATTATTAACTTCCTCAAGATCAGAAAATCCCTCATTAGTAACTCCTTCTTGATTATCAACCTTTTTCCAAAAATCCCATAAAACTTTCCTGGTGAATGGATCCATCATCATATGGTTAGCAAATTTTGAAGCCAACCATTTTTCAAACATAGTATTAGTGGGATCATTCTTTGCTTCAGTCCCCACAACATTACAAGTACGAGAAGGCGGGTAATATTTCCCAAAAAATTTCTCAGTCAAATCCACCTATGTAGTAATTGAGCCTTTAAATTCATCAAACCATTTGCTTGCATTTCTAACTAATGAGATTGGGAAAACAACAAGCCTAACTCGTTCATAATTTACATAGTCGATAGGATCAAAAAATTTAAGGAAGTATTCGATGTGTTTGACCGCGTCTTCCCCATTAGTTCCATTGAAGGCATTTTCGCGCAAATCTTCAAGGAATTTTCCTTTTAGTTCATAAGCAGCTTTACCATTAACCGTAATACTTATGATCCCTGAATAATAATTTGCTCGGTCTTTAGTCAAAAATTCTTCCATAGTTGTTTTTGTCTTAATTTATGCCATTACTTCTTCAATCTACTCACTCTGGCTAGTACAATCTGTAACAAAGGTAAAAATATCAGTAGGATTTGCTCGGAAGAAATGTTAACGTTCAATAAAGATGGTGTAAAGTACCAAAATTCCAATATATGACTATTATAACACATATAATAGACATAAAGAGTGTTTACGATATTGCCCTAAGCTCATGACACCGAAGCCTTAACATGTTGTGTATCCTAGTCCTATAGACACGTCTCGGTTCTGATGTTTTACCAAAACACCCAAGTACTACCTTAAATGAAATGCACCTATTGGCCAATGTACTCATCCAGAATTCTTAAGGTGGGGGTGTTAACCCTAATAGATCTATTTACACCATTCGTGCTTACACGAAGTAATTAACGGTTCATGATAGTGTGTACTACGTGGCAAAAAGAGAAACTTAGGCAATACGTAATATTTTAAAGCACTTGTATCCATAGAAAAATGATGTGTCGTCGTGTAGGTTGCTATTTTAGATATCAAGTTTTACATTTATATTTTGCCAACTTTACCTAAAAACAACACTTTAACGGGCAGTGTACCCGATCAGATGTAGCTTCGTTGGTAAGTAGGGTGTCGCTCACTAAGAGCGAGAGCGTTAATCTTATAGTTATATCAATATTTTGGTTAACTAAATTAAGTTAATTTAAACTATGTTAATTCTAATCTATAGGAAACCTATGCTAAACCTAGTTTTAACGGATAAAGGGGGGTTTTCAGTCTGAGAGACTGGCACAGGTTTGGTGGTGACTTAAATCAATTTAAAACACAGTAACACACGCAAGCAGATAATCAAAAGATAGAAGAGCGGTCTAGCCAATTATAAGAAAACTGTATTAGCCATGATTAATCCAATTAAAATGCAGGTTTGTTTATTTTAGTGCAATGAGTGCTTATCTCGAGGCGGCATATCATTTCAAGATTTAGGCGGTACTTCTTCCTAAAACCTAGACACGTAGAATTCTGTCACAATTAAATGCATCCGCATAAAGCATCCTATTTGCTGATTATAATCTATCTTAGGAGATTAATAATGGTGATCTTATTAAACCCTAGCTCATCGAGACTTTACCCACTTACTACTTAACGACTCTTTATATACTAGTAGTCTACTGTCTAAGTCTTTACCAAAGGAATCAGGATGTTATTTGTTGATCCTAGGTCACCTGCTAGTCCAACTTGTTTACATAAACCAATGGTAAAGATAGGTTAATATTTGTGATCCTATTACTCTAGATATATAAATTGCGGATATGGAGAGCCATCACGACATCTAGCTAGCGAGATATTTTGCATTCCTAGATCCAGTTGAATGATGGGTCGCATACTTAAGCACATAAACAAGTATAAATTGATAAACATAATCAACAACAATGATAAATTAAGCAGTCGATATAAACAAACCAAACATTTAAATCTTCATAAACATGACTAATACCCAATGGTATTATCCTTTAACCATTGTAATTAATATAAGAATAGTCAATCAACCAAGGTAAACTAACCGAGTTAAACGAATGATACCAAAAATCAAACGATTATAAGAGTATAGGGATTACAAGGTGTTTCCTATAGAATTAGAAGCTTTGCTTGACCTCTTCTGCTCTTCTAAAAATCGACTTTTGTGGTTAGGGTATCGAAAATATGATCAAGCACACCTAAAACTCATTTTTAGGTTTTCTATTTATAGTGTCTGGAATTTGGTCAATACGCCGTATTGGTTGAGATCAATACGGCGTATTGGGCGTTTCTTGGAGTAGGGACCACGTTCAATATCTTCCAGAATATTTAATTAATATATCTTGGATACGACGTATTAGATCTCCTAGATACGGCGTATAAGTCTTCATGGTTTCTTGTGAAGTGCAGGCACAGATACGCCGTATCTTCCTTGATCGATACGGCGTATCGGATGTCAGAATAGTATTCTTTAGATTTTTTCATTTTAGCTCCAAAATGCATGCCTTTTAGTTAATCTTCACAAAGTACTTCATGATTAATGCAAATCTCAAATATAAACGATTAA
>BQNB010089811.1:0-27312 GCA_026074375.1 Tanacetum coccineum
CACTAAGGAAGATGTAAATTCAAACAAAAATGGTTTCTCTCCTAATAACGTTGAAAGCACTACTAGGACAAGAAGACCATGACCTAGGAATAATCCTAAGAGTGATATGGTCCCTTTTAAGTCTAAGAGTAGTTGCCTCTTGAATAAGTTAGAAAAAATAGAAGAAAACCACAGGAGTTTACAGTCTTCTAACAATCTAGACCATACATCATCTAAATGTAATAACATTAAGCTTGTAATTCGAAATGAAAAATATGAGGTTATTTGTGCTACATGTAAGCAATGTCTAATTACCGCTAATCATGATGAATGTGTGCTTTAGTATGTGAATGGCATGAAATCTAGAAAGAAAAACCAAAGTGCTAATGTTTCAAAAAGTGAAAATCAAAAGAAACATAAGGAAAATGTCAAGAAATCAAAGACGTTAAGTTCTAAAGATAGACTTGCTTCATATAGGCCTTGCAAACCTAGAACTTGCCTTAAGTGGTTACCAACTGGTAGAATTTTTGACCTTTGTGGAAAAAATAACTTCATCCAGTAACACTGAAAGTGAGTCTGACACATCTGTGTGTGATAATGCAAGTGCTTCTAACCCTCAGGAACCTACAAACAAAGGGTTTCCTAGTTCTACTTCTTTTCTTGGCAGGTTTTCAAAAATCCGAAGGCAGAATTCATGTATCTATCCGCTAGTTGTCTTCTGAGTTTGTCTAGCAATGGCTTGTAATCAAATGTCAGATTGCAACCCGTTCTTCAGATAAAAAGAAAATGTACGCTTCAGTGCGCTTTACCTTATAAAGAAGAGAAATCTTCTTGTTTTCAAAATAGTTGTTATGATAGTCATGACGTCAATGATAGAGTTGGAATGTCTATTCAGTCATCTGTTCGACGAATAATTCAAATGGAGAAAATCAAGTTGTTTCAAAGTCTTCAGCTGTTACTACTGCTAATGCATCCGATAAGCGTCAATAACAACGAGATTCAACTTCATCTACCTCAACTCTAGCAACAACTATTACTGCTGATGGAGACTTCGACCTATAAATACTTCTGATCTTTCTCTTTCTTTTAATTTATAAATATCTTTAAAAAAGAAAGTATAAAAATATAAAACCAAGAAAAAGAAAATACAAAAATATAAAATCTAGAAAAACAAAATATAAAATCAAAAAATTGTGAAGAATCGTTTAAGCTCCTAGGATCAAAAATAACAAAGTATGTAGATACGCAACATAATTTAAATAAAGAACAATGTTATTATCACATGGTTTTACATTCATACAAGCCCCAATTCTATATGATCGGTATAGAACGGTTATCTAACTGTAACAGGGTCAAAGAAACCTTTGATCTTAGAGCTAAACCACACTAGACGTCTACATCTTTAAAACATACACGTTTTGGGTACACACACAATCACACACAAACTATGTCTAGGGATCTCTTTATATATAGAGTCCATCTAGACTTACAAAGGAAGTCTAATTGTATTAGGAAACAAAATCTTCCTAATCTTTGATCTTTATCTTTTAAGCAAATCTTTTAGAATCCTCCACCTTTTGTAGAATTCCATATTGTTGACTGTGATCCTTTTGTTTCATTCTTTATCCTTTTAAGCAAGTTTTTTTGTATCATCAAATCAATAATTCCCAATAATCTTCCCCTATTTGATGATGACAAAATAAACTATAAACTGATTCTAAGATGATCCATAGTAGCTTAATCTTTAGCAATCTTCATCTTCAAATCTTGATCTTTCATGAATGAAACAAACTTCCCCTTAACTTAAGATTTCCTTGCCATGCCATGCCACCACACATAATAAGTTGCAAATAATACCATCCTTGTAACATCGTCTTCCCCTTTTTGTCATAATCTAATAGGGGACTGTGAAGATATGCAACTTTGATCTTTACAACTACAAACCATATATTACACTTCTAATCCAAGCTTTCCAATGTCTCAAATTACCCTCCATGACGCATAATAAGATAAATGAATTCAAGGAGTAGAAACTTTAACTAGCAGTAGTAATAATGACTTAGTAGTAGTGAGAATCAAAACCTTCCCCTCAAGTGGTGTATGTAACATATCTAAATGGTTAAACACTTTATCATATGCTTCCCCTGAAACCAATATGTTAACCATCTCTTGAATCTCTTATTCTGTTGGCTCTTTATAATGACTACTGATGGAGAAAACTCAATATTATGAATTTGATGCTGAAGTAGAATAACCCAAACTTGTGTCTTATGTCTTGCACTATCTACGTGACTCCAAACTCATATGTAATTCCTTGAAGTATAAGTAGACCTCAATATCTTGACAAAATCCTCATCTAAATAAGACACTGAGTACTACAACGTAACTCCTTTAAGTGATAGCAAATGTGCGCATTGAGCACCAAAAGTTTATAGATCACACATTGCTAGATTTGACAAGTCTTCGTCAACATTGATTTTAAGCTCAAACAAGTGTCAACATTGATTTTAAGCTCAAACAAGTTATCTTCAAAGTCATAATTCAACCAAACTCGACTTTAAGATATGATAAGAACACTCACTCGTGAAATTCCACTTCAACTTTAAATAAGTGATTAACAATTGTCTCCGTAATCAATTTAAGCAATTAATCCCAAAAATAATAGCCAACAATTGAAACAACATTAACATTAATCAACAGCAGTAGTAAACAACTATTTCAACTCCAACAGTAGTAACAATGGTAACAGTAGTAACTTACTGTTTTACCTTAGCAACATTAATACGAACCAGCAGCACTAATATATAAGTAGCATTAATCTTTTACTGTTCCAACCGAGATTCAAATTTGTGTGTTATTTGATATCGTACAAAGCTAACGGTCCATCTTTTCCACCTATGTCCGAGAATGATCAGACAGTCACCAAATTTGTTTCAGTTGAGATTCTAAGCAGTTACACTAATCAAAGATCCATACAAGGAGTACACATCCATAGCCAAACACGAACTTACATAGAAATAATACCAGCCAACACTATGATCAACTTCCACTGATGAAAATACGATATCAAAACGTGGCAGTAGTAACATCTTTAGACCTGGCAATAGTAACTTTCCTTGTAATTTCTATGGTAACATAAACTTTCCTTTGGTCCTCTTTGGCAGCAGAAACACATATACTAACAGCATTAATCGTCCCATGGCAGCACTAATGTATACTTGGAAGTATTAACATATTGTAACAAACTATATCAGTGCTAATGATACTAACCACAATAAAGTATGCTTCCAAGACGAATCAATTATGAAAACACGCAGCCTGCTGTTGTCGTTGATTTTAATAAACAGAAAACCTATCTTCTGCTCCATGCTTTAAGCACAAACTGGTTGTTCTGAAGTAGCTCATCATCCTATTACTTTTCAAAGATTTCACAGCAGTAGCAAACATGAAAACCCTAACATTTAAGCACATAAGAACTTGCGTAATGGTTTGTACCAAACTGTTGGTCGTGACAGTAGCAGTATAAACCAAAAACTAAAACTATATACAATTAGGGTTTGACAAAAACCCTAATATTACAATCATGTTTTGAAGCTTCAACCCTTTATCAATACTTTGGTCTTGAAAATAGCTTTTAACAACCTAAATCCTTCTTGCTTGAATTCCTTGAAGTTGTGTACCTTTGATCTTAGAGAAACTTTGTAGTCAAAAACTTAGAACACAAAAATCTTGATCATGATACCCTATCCAACCATCCTTCTAATAACGTTCTTAAAGTAGGATCGATACCAGAATCAACCATTAGAAAAACAAGACAATCGACTTTGGATTTTAAGGGTTAAAAAAGATACACGCATTCAGGTATGATAAAGTAGAAATTCTTTGGAATATATAGCAATAATAATCGACCATAAAACACCTAAAGATGATTCCAAGAACAACATGAAGATCGTCAAACAATACTAACTTCTACACGAAACCCTAAAAACATATTAACTAAGAAAAACGATTTCTTAAAATTAGGGTTAGGTTTTTGGTATAAAACCTTGTTAGATCCTAGATCAAGAGCCACATGGCTCTGATACCAATTGTGAAGAATCGTTTAAGCTCCTAGGATCGAAAATAGCAAAGTATGTAGATACACAACGGAATTTAAATAAAGAACAATGTTATTATCATAAGGTTTTACATTCATACAAGCCCTAATTCTATATGATCAGTATAGAACAGTTACCTAACTGTAACAGGATCAAAGAAACCTTTGATCTTAGAGCTAAACCACACTATACATCTACATCTTTAAAACACACACGTTTTGGGTGCACACACAATCACACACAAACTATGTCTAGGGATCTCTTTATATATAGAGTCCATCTAGACTTACAAAGGAAGTCTAATTGTATTAGGAAACTAAATCTTCCTAATCTTTGATCTTTATCTTTTAAGCAAATCTTTTAGAATCCTCCACCTTTTGTAGAATTCTATATTGTTGACTTTGATCCTTTTGTTTCATTATTTATCCTTTTAAACAAGTTCTTTTTTATCATCAAATCAATAATTCCCAACAAAAATTTCAAAAATACCAAAAAGAATCTTCTTCGACATGTCTCTCGACAATCGATAACATTTGAGCACCTAGAAATGTTGATTAATATTAACACGGGTGAATAAATGAAGTTTGAGCAAGAGTTTCAAATGCTTTCAAAACATGTCCTTTTAAGTTTTTTTCTCTATGACTTCTAAGTAAATGTCAGCTTAGGACTCGGTCTCCAAAGAAAGGAAAATGTTCATTTATGTCCATTTATCCTACACAACGGGAAGTTCATATCTTCTCGGTCTTGAGCAATGTCATATAAACATTCAAAGTTTTGAATGATCAAGAGAAGAACTAAGGAAATGATAATTAATAAGATACATCTGACATCATTTTCCTGTTGAGCACAATTTTTCTAGATATTTCCAAAAAGAAAATTTCAAATTCTTTCAAAATTGTGTGCTCAATAAACTACCACTCCAAGTTTTGACTCTATTTTATAATTAAGGGGGAGTATAATAATATGATTCATTCTGCATGCACTCCTCTTCTCCCAAGACTTAGTTAGGCTCATGTGAATTCTGGACATCAACTTGTTTTTAATTCACTAATTGTCAAAAATTGTAAACACATATGCAATTTTTGAGGGGGAGAATAGTGATTAAAATATGATTAATATGGATTAATAACGGATACGATCTTCAATCTATAAGTGCGTTCCCAAACCTCGCATGTGCAAAACTCTTTCATAATATGGTGCATATGTGTAGGGAGAGCTTTTTGGTAACTCTGGAAACACTCAATGTGTCTTAAATGATTTCTCAAACACGTTGATTGATTTTTTTATCAAATGGTTTTATGGATCTTCATGGGAATACAAAAAGACCGACCAACTGTTGTTTCTCAAGGAGTCATAAGGCGGTCAAGGTTAGGTATATTCGTTCCATGATCCAGCCAAAACCAGAGGGATCTACCCACAAACACTGTATTAGATAGAGTAGAAGTCCTAGGTATGATTGAAAAAAGAAGTAAAGTAAGAATAAGGGAATAGTGCCGGCTGAGATAGAGCTAGTACTGGAACAAACCCAACAAGGTACTAGTCATGAAATCTCAGTAAGCACTGAAGGGGTTGAAGAATGAAAAAGAATTGTAAGGATAAAGGGTAAAAAGAAAGAAGCCCTCCATACAACCCTAGGCAGAAACCAGGTCAATACATAATTTATCGGTAATCACAAAGATGATTCTGATATTGAAGACTGACATCATAGACCCAATGATGCAATGCACAACCCTCCCTAGCCACTCAGAATCTCTCAAAAGATTTCTGTTTCATTTCTAACTGAGATCAACACATTTCTATCGACTTTCTCATTCCGAGATCGTTGATATTGAAAAGGTGGCAGTCCGCTCCAGCCTCTAATTACCAAATAACAAATGTGCACTTATAGAGTCTAGAGCCAACGAGATCCATCAAAAATTTCATTAGGACACAAATTCCAATATACAAAATGTCATACATCATTATACAACATTTGGTATTAATAAGTCCTACGCATTATCCTTGTGATAATTGCTAGAACATGAGAGTCATACTCTTTAGTATTCACAGTAACGAAGGAAATCCTTCTTGAGCCAACATTAAACAAGCTCTTGGTAGGGGACTTGCGAGATTCTAAATGAATCAAGCTTGTGTCAACTGGATATCGATTTTGGTCCAGTATATGAATTGATGACTCAATTAGAAAGATAGTAACTATCTGATTCACTCTTACCGTGCTGTCTGCTTTGAGACGTTCTGGTAATGAGAACAAGCAAGTACAGTGAATCTAATGCAATCACGTTAGAGGATCTAATACTTTGAGCTGGAAACCCTGTCAAAGAGGTTCTTCTAAATTGAACCTACCTAATCATAGTTACAATAATTGTACTGTAAAACGGTCCTCACAGAACTGAAGGTTAATGTAACCAAACTCAAGATGAATGACAAAGCCATATTCGTCTATATCTGCTGTTTATCACTAACATCAATTTTCAGGTATAAGTGATAGCGTTACAACCTCATTCCAGCGGAGTCAAGATTCAAGACCTCATGCTCAATCGACAAAGATATATACATGATGAAAGCTCAAACTATCAAAGTCTTCCGTAATCTCTGATGTACAAGCACTTCCTCAAAAGAACATTTTAACAAGATTGCCGGACAATAACAAAGATATATCTTACAAGTGGATCAAGTACTACTCCTATCATGATGTGGTACAAGTAATCATGTTAACGAAAATGTTGAGGGAGATTGTTAGCAAGATTTCAAGACCTTGAGCATGAGGGTGGAGACACAAGATTGCAAGGAGGCATAAAGATTCAAGGATAAAGATTTAAAGATCTCAGTAGTCAAGACAAATTAAGGCCAAAGACCATGATATTAGTATTTTGTCAAAGAATATCAAGTTAAAGATCAAGATCCAAGATCTAGATCCAAGATCACAAGCATGCAAAAAGATCTTCAAAAGAATTCACAAGAACACAAGGCTCCAAGACTCAAGACGTCACAAGAAGGATCTACAATTGAATGACCACCCCTTAGGGGGAGATTGTTAGCCGTGTTTTTACATAAAGTGATGGTCATTATTATTCCTAAGCCTTGTATAGGAAAACGTAGTTTTACGGGAATTACTCTAAGCTAATTGGGCCTTAGTCTCGGGCTTAAAGCCCATTAGTAAGTGGTCCGGCCCAACCACATTGCAAACAAACCCATGAAGGGGTTCTAGTCTTTTGTAACTATAAATACCCTTTACCACTCAAGGTAAAGGTGTTGCTTCTCATTTTCTCATAAGTGCAAGTAACCATTTTCTCTTTTTTATTTCTCTCTCAAGTTATTTCTCTATCTCTAAATTTTTTTCTCTCATTTTGTGTTTATGGTGATGAAATGATATCATCTAACATTATGTATATATATCACTTGTGATTTTACACATAGTGGTTTAAGGTTTAGGTTTTTGGTATAGGGTAGTGGTAAGAGGTTTAGGGTTTTTGGTATATATTTTAAAGTTTATGTATATATTACTTGTGATATTATACCTAGTGGTTAGGGGTTTAGGGTTTTTAGTATAGGGTTTAGTGGTTAGGGGTTTAGAGTTTTTAGTAGAGGGATTAGTGGTTAGGGAGGGGGTTTAGGGTTATTGGCATAGGATTTAGTGGTTAGGGGTTTAGGGTTTTTGTATAGGGTTTAGTGGTTAGGTGTTTAGGTTTTTTGGTATAAAGTTTAGTGGTTAAGGGTTTAGGTTTTGGGTATAAGCTTGCCGGATCCAAGAAATCACTTCACTTCATAATTAAGAACAAGAAAATAAGGTAGGAGATGAGAAGAATTGTAGAGAGAGAGTAGAGAGAGAAAGTGAGAGAGAATGAGAAGTTACTTGAAAAATGAAATGTTACAAATGACCAACCCCCCTTAATTTGCTTGAGGAGGTGTATTTATACCTAAACTAAAAGGCTTGGATGCCTTTAGTATTTCTACGGGCCGAGCTCAGGATTACTTGGGCTTTCGCTCGATACACGTGACCGGTTAGCTTACATTTAAGAGCCCGTTTACCCGTCTTAGCCTATTACAACGTATATTAATTAATGACCGAGACCTAATATAATTAATGAACAAACTTCCATTGTTCGACTCAATATTTTGAGGCTAACAATCTCCCCCGAAGTGAGTTCATTATGACACTCCTTCGTGAGATCAATGAGATTGCTTTTGTCGTTGAGCTCTTATGATCTTTGTCTCTGTCTATGTTGTAGGCTTGTTCCATCATGCTTTGTGATCTTTGATCTTTAGCCTTTGTCATTGTCTTTTTGCCCGAGATCTTTAAATCTTTATCCTTTCGTCTTGATCGTCTTTCAGATCAATACGCCGTATTCATTTTACTGAATACGTCGTATTGAGGTTTTAAAATTAGGTAAAATTGAGTCAATACGCCGTATCTTGTTTTGAGTGGATATGGCCCGGATTGCTCTACAATTTAAAACGAAAAGGGTTTCCCTTTTTCAACCCAATTTTGACTCATTCAAAATTTCAAAAACTCTCAACTTATTTGCAGGGGATAAAAGTGATCCTAAATAATCCTAGGAGAATTGGGTTTAACCTCTTAAAAACCCAAAATCGAAACCCTAACCCTAATTTTAATTCAATTCAAAAACAAAAATCAAAAGGAGAAAGGGGAAAACATATTACCGTACGATCGTGATAAAGAAGAGGACAATTACTGATGTGGTCGACGTAAGACTTCTACACGAAGTTTTATAACTCCCTAGGCAGAGCACCTAATCGTTGTAGTAGTAGTATAGGAAAGTCTCAGAGGGTTGTTATCGTTCACTCGAGGAATAGGTTGGGAAGGCTGGATCACGGTCTAACAGAATTCTAGGGGTTGAGAGAAGATTATTTTTATATTTTTATGTTTTATGGAAAGCAATAAATCATATGTTTGAGAGGTGGTTTGATTTTAGCTATTTAAACTAAATGAAGACTACGCTAATGGTGATAACAATAAGATAAAAGACTGTGTTTATTTAATCATGTATTACTCCCTAGATTGTTTCTCCTAGTATTGTTGCCTTGTCACCCTTGTGATGATCTGTGTAATTATTTCCTAAGTCATGAACGAATTACACGAACCCGCCGTCTACTTAGTATTCCGCTAGAGCAACACATAAGTAAGGTAGTATGAAGACTATTACAAGGCCCCTAGGGGTACATTAAATGCATGTGAAATATATTAACAATGGATCAATCATATTAGAGGGCAAGGTAGTATGAAGACTGTTACCTGATTGTATCCTTTCTACACAATCATGTTTATCCTAAACTATATCAACAACGATACAGAACAAAAGCTGGTTTTTGTATATACCTAACGAAGCAGCATCCATCACAAGAAGCAACACCACTAAGATCTACATTCTAGGTTTCATACAATCATAAATAAACACAACAGGAGGTTTATCCAAGCATGTTAAAGATAAAGCAAGAACAATAAATAATCACATAACAAGACATATTAAATGATTGAGTAAACCTTACTTGATTAAAACATGAGTTGGAAGAAGTACAATAGGGTTTTTGTTGGGAATTATTGATTTGATTATACAAAAGAACTTGCTTAAAAGGATAAAGAATGAAACAAAAGGATCAAAGTCGACAATATGGAATTCTACAAAAGATGAAGGATTCTAAAAGATTTCTTAAAAGATAAAGATCAAAGATTAGGAAAGATTTAGTTTTTCCTCCTAATTACAAATAAGAATACTTCTGTAAGCTTATGGACTCTCTATATAAAGAGATCCTTAGACATTGTTTTAGTGTGTGATTGTGTGTGCACCCAAAACGTGTGTGTATATCCTATAGGTGTGATGTAGACGTCTAGTGTGGTTTAGCTCTAAGATCAAAGGTTTATTTGATCCATGTTATAGTTAGGTAACACGTTTTATATGAATACATAGAAATGGGCCTTGTGTGTATGTTAAAACCTTGAAATAACATTTGATGTCTTTATTTAAATCGCTACGCATCTACATACTTTGTTATTTTTGATCCTAGGAGCTTTACACGATTTTTCCAAAATGGTACCAAGCCATGTTGGCTCCCCCTTGATCAGGATCTACAAGGATTTACAATCAAGAAAAGAATTTTTGAATCAAGAACCCTAAAAAAATTCGATTTGGTTTCTATATTCGTCACTTTCTACACAGCTGTGGGTAAAAATGAGACATCTCATTCGTTAACCGTTGATATTAATGGAATTTGTCTTGAAGGTTCTTTAATTCAATAAAGGCATATTCTTCACGAGAGGGATCTTCAATTCTGATCTTTTAATTGAAAGATATTAGAAGATTTTTGAAATTCTGCTGGCCCAAAAGTTTAAGTTGGTATGGTTTTACTTCTCTTTCATCATTGTTTTTAATAGTGTTCTTGTTATTGTTTATTGAACGTTTATCTTTGAAACACTTGGGTATTAAAGAGAAGTATTAAGGAATGAAAGGATAAAGAAGTTTGTAAAAAATAGGGTTTTTTAATTCTAAATCAGTTTTTTTTTATGGAAACACTAATTTCTAAAAAACCTTAAAAGTTTGATAATGCATATGAATGTAATCACAGTAAAGGTGATAATGAAAGTGGAAGCTAAGTAGGTTTCGCGTTTAGGTTCTTGTGGAAAGTTTATTGTAGTGGTTTAACAAGTTAATACGTGATTGGAAGTTAACTGACTGCAATCCATACATGGTTACTACCTGCTCTATAACAATTAATAATGCCCGAAACAAGTTAATGTTCTTCAAAGAATTAGTACAGCTTTATGCGATGGTTAAGCAGCTCATACTTTTTAATCTAAACTACTGTCTATGTTTTTTAATATTGCATCTACTATCATTAGTGTTTGCTACGACAAATAGAAACAATAATGTTTTGTTAAAGTTGCCGTGTTGCTACTTAAGTTAATACTGCAAGTTGAGTAGTTATATACTGGCTAGTGTATTTTTACTACTGCTGCACTAAGTTAATACTGCTAGTTAGTAGTTAATACTTCTAGTGTATTTTTACTACTGCTCAACCATTAGTGCCGCTCTTCATTGTTACTACTGCTTGGTATCGATTACTACGGTTAGTTATTTTTCACCCTAATGCCGGAATTAGTTTTCTGCTCTCATGGATGGGTACTAACATGCCATTCGTTACGACTGTTGTTAGTAATTCGTATATTCTTATGGTTGATTCTAATACTTTGTTTTGTCAAGAGATGGTATAACACATTGGTTTCAGGGGAAGAATATGATAAAGTGTTTAACCATTTGGATATGCTAAATGCACCACTTGAGGGGAAGGTTTTCACTTGTGAAAAACAAGTTAAACCTTATTACTACTGCTAAGTCATTGTTACTACTGCTAGTTTAAGTTTCTACTGCTTGAATTCATTATTCTTATTATGCGTCATGGAGGGTAATTTGAAACATAGAAAGCTTGTATTAGAAGTAGTAATATAGGTTTGTAGTTTGTAAAATCAAATATGCATATGTTCACAGTCCCCAAATGGATAAAGACAAAAAAGTAAGATGTTGCAGAGGATGATATGATAATGAATTTCAACTTATTATGTGTGGTGGGCATGACGAATGACACAAGTTCAAAGGAAATCTTAATTTAAGGGGAAGTTTGTTTCAGTCATGGAATATCAAGATTTGAAGATGTTTATGTGCTCAAGGTGAAGATTGCTATTATGGATCATCTTGGAATCAGTGTTTGTTTTGTCATCATCAAATAGGGGAAGATTGTTGGGAATTATTGATTTGATGATACAAAAGAACTTGCTTAAAAGGATAAAGAATGAAACAAAAGGATCAAAGTCGACAATATGGAATTCTACAAAAGAGGAGGATTCTAAAAGATTTGCTTAAAAGATAAAGATCAAAGATTAGAAAGATTTAGTTTCCTAATACAATTAAGATTCCTTTGTAAGTCTTAATGGACTCTCTATATAAAGAGATCCCTAGACATTGTTTTAGTGTGTGATTGTGTGTGCACCCAAAACGTGTGTGTGTATCCTATAGGTGTGATGTAGACGTCTAGTGTGGTTTAGCTCTAAGATCAAATGTTTATTTGATCCCTGTTATAGTTAGGTAACACGTTCTATATTGATCAAATAGAATTGGGGCTTGTATGTATGTAAATCCTTGAAAATAACATTGTTCTTTATTTAAATTCCGCTGCGTATCTACATACTTTGTTATTTTTGATCCTAGGAGCTTTAAATGACCCTCCACAGTTTTTAGGACCTAAAATCGTCCCTAACAGCTGCTAAATAACAGGGTTTCGTACCAACATTTATTCTAAAAGTACAACACTCAAAACCCTAAATTCGGGTTTGTATATATAAGAAAATCGCTGTGACGGTGTCGCGTTTTAGCCATGACGCCGTCATGAGAGAGAATATTCTAGATAATGGGCGGGGTCGTGTACTCTGACGCCGTCGTGAGATCCAATGACGCCGTTTTTGTCTTCGTTACGTTATATTGGTGACGCCGTCTCCAGCTGCCGAGAATATTATCTTGAGTGATGTTGGTGTAGGTCCGTTTCTTCTCAAAATGAGCCCAAGTCACGTGTAATTCTTCTAAATGTCTTCCAAATGCGAAATACCTGAAAAGGAACGATTAAGTACTTATTTTGGGCATAAGTGCACGATTTAGGGGGTTAAACGACCCCAAAAAAGTGTATAAAATGACACCTCATCAAATACCCCTACACTTGGGATTTGCTTGTCCTCAAGCAAATGGGCTTTTCTACCTAGACAATAACAATATGAGGGTCATTTTACCTACTCTTTAAAAGTATTTTACAACACAACCTTCTAGACCTCGTAATTAAAAGCACGGAAAATATATACTAGCAACCAAACATAAGTGTTTTTGGGGATTCTCTCTTTCACTCCGGATTTATAATAAATTATAACATATGAGGGAAAGGGGGGGGGGGAGAGGAATTATCAACACTCATTACCTGTCATAGCATATAAATTACCATAGGCTTGGTAAAGGATCAAACCTCCACCGCTAGGTGTAAGTATTATTCATTACTATCTAAGAGGTCTTTTAAAGGGTTGTGGGGTGTAGGTGTAAGATAACATATAAAGGAAACGAAAACAGATGGGATACATTTGGGTGGCTTTGGGTGAATTTAGAGTTGAAGGGTTAGCTAATTATTTACACGAATACACTTTGGTTTGGTTGCAAACCAAGAACTCTGACCGAAGATCACAAACGCCTACACAACTCTACATCAATCTCTCTTTTTTTGAATGACATAATAAATCAATACATGGGGTTTATAACACGTACCCCTACACTTGAGCTTTTGCATGCTCGATATTTATAATCTAACTAATGACCCGTATTGAGGTGGATCAAAATAACATGGCGATCATTTGGCAAACATATGGGGATATTGACTTAACTTTTCTTCCCTATTCTTCTACGAAATAAATACTACCATGAATCCCAATCGTCCCAAAACTGTATTTACAAGGATAAGAACTTAGCAACCGTGTACTCAAATAATTAACATTAACATGGGTTATCACAATAATGAACTAAAAATAAGTACATACAAGGTAGGCTAAGGCTATTTGGGTGTAACGATTGGTTTAAGGGTGACAATGCTCTTCATTAATAATCTGGAATCCACTAGAAAATTATGAGAACCGTGAAAAATGATAGGCTTGGAGGGTTGTACTAGGGGTATCATGCACTATAAATGAGTGCATGGCAAGGGTGTGGGATAGTTATATGATCGATGTGACCATCATAACAATTACAGGTTTAAAACATGGGTTAATCCTAATGCCTCTTATCAAGCAAATCCTAATACTTACTATGCGGTCTCGGGATGCATCACAATAACAAGTTCTAGAATTTAATATGCTACCGGTACACTCTCATAATCCTAAAGTAACCAATACCAATGTTCCAGAAAAGGCGACAAAACCACGCATACACATCCGTAACGACGGAATAGACACACATGATTGCTCACTCCTTAACTCGAACAAGCTAAAGGTATAATATCTAAGGGCGAACCTCACATTTTGGGGGTGGAATTTGAGGGTTTTTGTGCTAGTAATATAAATTCTTATCCATGAGACGCTAATAATACTCGGTTTTTGTCGGTATGTGTCATAAAAAAATTTAAATTTGGGTAAAAATCACCTCTTATGCTATGTTTCGATATATTACCCATCATTTTAAGGAACAAAGCAAATGACAAATGAAAGAATAGTTTCTAAGGCTTATTTTCCCCCTACACTTAAGTTGAACATTATCCATAATGTTCTCTAGGAGTACCTGTAAAAATGAATAAAGGGAAAAGAAAACAAGGAAAAGAAACTAGTACTCCCCTGGTTTACTCAATAATGGAGAAGAAACATGCGATAACTGGTTAAATTGTCCTCCAAGAATCATCCAATGAAACTTCCTAAGAACTTCCAAGCTTCTTCTCATCCAAATATAACCTGTAAACGAGACAAGACAACTACCCAAGCATAAAATGTGCGATAGACCATATATACAATTGAAATTGAGGGTTCGAATCGATAGATAGGATGAGAGAATTGTTAAACTCATTAGGTTTTTGCAGGTTTATAACAGAAGAATACATATTTTAAATGTTGTGCAAGTTTTATTTTCAAACATATTTAAAAACTTTGAGTTTTATGGACTTGGGCGTATGACGTCGTCAAGGTTGTTGTGACCTCGTCACAGGTGTCGTGGTGACGGAGTCGGGTGTAAATCGTGACGCCATCCCCACGTTCTCTAAAAATGAAATTTTTGTTTTTGATGAAAAATTTCCTTCACTTGATTCCATAAGTTAATTCCTGTACAAATAGCTGCATAAAACCTGAGATTTAACAATTCAATCATATGACTCGAAACTGACGCGAATTAATCTAAACAATTTATTTTAACATGTTTGAATTTAGCTCAAAAGCCAGAAGAATTCCCCTACACTTGTTATTTGCCAAAATACCTTGATTTAAATAAGACGAGGATAAAAACAAACAAAGCATGATTACAAGATAGAGTTCGAACATGATAAAATAAAATGAAAAGAGTAAAACACATGACACTCCTAATTGCGGGAAAAGTAAATATTGGGTTGCCTCCAAAGAAGCGCTTGTTTTTGTTTGATTCACGAGCCTGACTCTACCCTTATTTAACAGATAAAGGGGAGGGTTCCCCTATACTTGAGTTCAAGTGCGGGTGATAGTAACGGTACACACTATTATTGTAAGAAAGGGTCACATGCTGAAAAATTAGTTGTAGAATAATATGTTCCAAATGGTGTGTTTCTTTAATCATAACATTCTCTACTTCTTTTGGCCTAACAGGTGAATTAAGCCCTCTTCCCAGAAAATAAACTTCCTTAGATTCTAATTTTCAATCATCTTTTATCATCCTTAATTTTGAAAAACCAACACCTAGGATCTACTATGTCCAAATAAACCCGGTTTAAATCCATAATGTTTCTTAGGGTCATCTACACATGGGCGATAATAGCAATACGTATCCTTAGGGTGGGAAGATGCCATGTGAGGTAAAGGCGGTGTATGAATGGTTAAATTATCTACTACCTTCGTCCTAAAACTATCCGAAAAATGTGTATAAAGTGTGTGTATCAGGAAACCTATTTTCTTATTCCCAGACTAAATATCTGAGGATGGACAATTGGTCAAGGGTTATGGTTGAGGCTTCGTTTCATCAAAACTTATAATTTCCCTAGAGCTAATAAAATGTCCCTATGGATTACAAGTATTCAAGCCTAAATCCTCTAGTGGTGTTTCATCTAAAGGTTCTACCTCAATCGGGATTCCTAAAGTCTCTTCTACTTCTTCCGGGTAAGTCGCAGGCGGTGTGTATTCCTCAAATGACGGGAGGACTTGTGGGGTACTTTGTGGGTTCGGATTTTCCACCTTATCCCATTCTATACCTCTTGCATCTGAACCAAAACATCCTCATTTTCAAACAATCTTTTTGCTTGAGTCTTTAAATTTGCTACTTCTTGTTCAGAAATAATGTTTGGTGGGTTGTCGCATTCTTTTTGGTCTTGGGTGAAATTCTCTATGGCTTCCCATGCTTCTTCACCACTTAATTCCCCAAGGTTCCCGTCTGCTATAAAGTCAAGGTCCATTCGGGTATAGTCGTCGACATGATCATAAAAGAATTGAGTAAGGGACCATAAATCGAGGCCATGATGAGGGACTCTTTTGATTAAGTTTTTGAAACGAGTCCACGCATCGTAGATAGGTTCATCTTGATGTTGTTGGAACACTATGGTATATCTTTTGGATTGGGAAGGTTGTGCTTCGTGGAGGGTTTCGAAAGGGTGTGGGTTGGTGGAGCGATTACATACATCATGATGAAGATAACGAAAGAGTGATTTAACAAAAATAGAGGGCACAAAAGAAAAGTTAGACTGATAAAGAAAGCTAATTGCAGAATTTAAATCTCACTTGAAAGGATTCAAGCGAGCAGAACTAAGCTAAACTATGATCAAAACCTAACTACCCAGGCGGCGGCGCCAAAAACTTAATGCGGTCGTCGTGGGACTTCTACACGAAGTTTTACAACTCCCAAGGCAGAGTATCTAATCGTTGTAGTATTATTTATATGGCAAGACTTAGGGGGGGGTACATTCACTCGAGAATAGGTAGGGAAGCTTAATCACAGTCTAATAGAATTCTAGGGGTTGAGAGGAGATTATTTTTGTATTTTTATGTTTTAATAAAAGCAAATAAATCATATATTTGAGATGTGGTTTGGTTTTAGCTATTTAAACTAAATGATGACTATGCTAATAGTGATAACAATAAGATAAAAGACTATGTTTATTTAATCATGTATTAGTCCCTAGATTGCTTTCTCTAGTGTTGTTGCTTTGTCACCCTTGTGATGATCTATGTAATTATTTCCTAAGTCATGAACGAATTGCACGAACCCGCCGTTATTTAATATTCCATTAGAGCAACGCACACGTAAGGTAGTATGAAGACTATTACATGGCCCCTAAGGGTACATTAAATGCATGCGAAATATAGAGTTAAGTACATTTTTGGTCCTTGTGGTTGTAGCAGATTTCACTTTTGGTCTAAAATTCAAAAAAGTTTCACTTTTGGTCCGAATTTCAAGTTTCGTTTCACTTTTGGTCCATTCGGTCCATTTCCAACTGTGAAATTCGGACCAAAAGTGAAACGAAACTTGAAACGATACTTGAAATTCGGACCAAAAGTGAAACGAAACTTGAAATTCGGACCAAAAGCAAAACTTTTTTGATTTTTGGACCAAAAGTGAAATCTGCTACAAACCACAAGGACCAAAAATGTACTTAACTCCCCCAAAAATAAGATTATTATTGGATCAACCATAATAGGGGGCGAATGTAGTATTGAAAGACTGTTACGCGATGTTATCCCTTATACACAATCATGTTTTTACCTAACATATCAACCAGCGAAAATTTTAAAAAAAACAAAAAAGAACAAAAATCTGGGTTTTTAAAGTCCTAAATGCAACAGCCATCACAAGAATCAACCCACTAAGATCTACATTTCTATGGTTTCATACAATCATAAATAAACACAATAGGAGGTTTAGCCAAGCATATTAAAGATAAAGTAAGAACAATAAATAATCACACAACAAGACATATTAAATGATTAAGTAAACCTTACTTGATTAAAACATAAGTTGGAGGAAGTACAATAGGTGTTTAAGTCGCCTAAAATCATCCCTAACAACTGCTAAACGAACTAGGGTTTGTACGCTCTTTTTATTCTAAAGTTACACACTAAAAACCCTAAATTCGGGTTTGTATATATAGGAAAATCATTGTGACAGCATCGCGTTTTAGCCGTGACGCCGTCATGAGAGAGAATATTCTAGATAATGGGCTGGGTCGTGTACTCTGATGCCGTCGTGAGATCCAGTGACGTCGTCTTGGTCTTTGTTGTGACGGCGTCACGTTGTATTGGTGACGCCGTCTCCAGCTGCTGAGAACATTATATTGAGTGATGTTGGTGTAGGTCCGTAGTCCTGTTCGTTTCTTCTCCAAATGAGCCCAAATCACGTGTAATTCTTCCAAATGTCTTCCAAATGCGAAATACCTAAAAAGGAACGATTAAGTACCTATTTTGGGCATAAATGCATGATTTAGGGGGTTAAACGACCCTGAAAAAGTGTATAAAATGACACCTCATCAATTATGAATCAAAACAAGAACGATCTCCAAGAACTTTTGCAGTAAAAGCTTTTGTTTGAGAGGGTGTAAAAGTGCGGTAAAACTCAATCTGGTTTGACACTTTCAGTCCCTTTCATTCCTTTCTTCTTTTCTTAGTTATAAATAACTTTCGAAAATTGCAAGTTTGGTCCTTGGAGTTGTTATAAAAGGAAATGGGCTAAGTTAAGTGGTCTTTTAAGATCCAGGTGGGGGCCCAATTAGAGGAGGGGACATTTTTGGACTTTTTGTGAAACTTGATGTTTAAAATGGAATATAGAGAGTTCTTGTTGACTTTATGTTGCCCAATGAATTGACTTTCTTTTGACTGGATTTGACTAGGGCTTGACTTTTCTGGCTTCGGCTTTGATTCTTTGGCTTCTTTTTGTACTCTTCTGATTCTCGTAATCCCGTTGCTTGCCTGTTTTTTTGACTGTTTTCATGTGAATTTTGATATATCCGTACCTGCACACACAATATCGAAGAGTTTATAGGTTAGTTTTTTAGTCTAGAATTAAATTCATATTTTTTTCTTAAATGTAATTTTTCTTTTAAGTAATGTAAGCCAGTAGACTTTTATTTAAATGAAATTTAGTTTAAGTCCTTCTAAGCTCTCTTATCTTTCTTCTTATTCAAAGCTCTCTAATAAGCCAAATAGTCTCAATAAAGCTAAAAAGCCATTTGTAACCTTCAGTCTATAAGCAGAAATAGAGCTTATTTTAATTCAGTAATAATCTTACCTAAACCTTAAATCAGTTTAACTTACATTTATCATGGACCTTATTGGATATGAGCTTTTTGGAAGGGGATCTTAACTTGGAAGAGATCCCAAGGACTTATACCCTAGCTTATTAATAAGTTAGGGAGCTTGTAGCTGCCAAATTTGGTTACTCTTGTTTAGCTAGAGTGAATGGTAAATTTCTCTTTGAAAACCTTTATTTCTAGCTTAATAAATTACACCTTATTGCTTGTAATTGCTAATCTTCTTATTTGTGCTTGGTTAATATCTGCTTATTTTATTCGGCTTTTTATCTCTTATAATTGCTTATTAATTCATTCGTATAATCTGTTTAGCTTTTCCTTAGTTTAGGATCATAGTATTCCAATATATATGTCCTAAAACCTTAAAAAAAAAAACCAAAAATATTAGGAAATTAGTTTAAATCTTAGGTTATAGCTTAATACAGTTGTTAATTCATGTTAAGTAAGTTAGTTTTAAGCTATTAAGCCTCTGAGTAATAAGTTTTCATCATTAGATTTCATTGTAAAAGCTTTTCTCAAAACTTTCAGTTCTGAAAGGGGTGTTCGGTTTAAGCTAATTTGACCTGAAAAAGTCAAATCTACTTGGTAAATTTTCTCTAAACAGCTGTGTTTTCATTTTATAACAAGTTTTAAAAAGATTTTCAAAGTTAGTTGGTTATTTTAAGAGAAGTTATGGCTATTTTACTCATCTCAGCACCAGGGTACTTTTAGGGTTAAAGTTACATGGCTTAATTTTGAGATAGGGACTCTAGGCTTTGATTGTGCTTAAATTTAGTTTTAACACATTCATTTGAGAGTGTATAGAGTAGTGGCAACCCTTAAGGAAGCCTGCATTTTAGTCTTTGTGGTATTGCCAATTGCACTAGCAGTACTAACATAAGTTAGTATTGCTGATATTCAAGCCCTAATTTAAGCCATTAAAGTTAGGATTTAGTAGCTTATCTTTTAGTATTTTATATTTGGGTAATAGCTTAATGTAGATTTAGATTTATTGCTTATTAGTTTAGTTTAATTTGCTGCCAAAATTAACCAATGTGCACCAGTACTAACTAACAAGTTAGTACTGCTCTAACAGTTAGTACTGCTACCTTTGGCTTAATTTTTAGTTACTGTAAGAATAGATTAGGATCATAGATATCATGTAGGTAAGGTCATGTTATGATGCTTTAATATTGAATAAGTCTTAAATCTTATTTCCTAGCTTATTTATTTAGCTAAATTTAGCTGTCAAAGTCTAAAAAATTCATAAAAGCCAAAAAAACAGTTAGCAATAGAATTCAGTTTTTAATTTTTAAAATTCTAGCTTGAAGTAGTAAGTTTAATTGCTTAAATTAGTTTCTTATAGGTTGTTTGTTAAGTTTTCATAAGCTAAAGGTTCTGTCTTAGCTTATTTAAGGGTTTAGCTGAATTTGGTTTTAGAAGTTTCAAGTGTTTTTCTTGAGTTTGCTTTTTGTTCCTTAATGTTAAGTTAACTTTCAGTGGTCTCAGTTTTAGTTTTCTTATCATTTCTAGTTACATAACACATTATAGAAGCTATCTAGAATAGCTTTTTGGTTTTCAATTTGAGCTTATATCAAGCCTTGTGCAAGCATTTAAGTTGAAATGAGCTCAAATGCCTCCTTACTGAGGTCAGCTTTAGTATAAGCACTTTTAGAGTCTTATCTTTTGAGTTTCAATGCCATAGTGCTTTTGTATTAAAGGTTGTTCTCCCCAGTCTTATTCAACAACTTTGGTCTTTTGAGTTATGAATTTTAAGTCTGTTTTTACTTCAACTATTTAAGGGGCTTATTAGACTTTGGTTGGTATCGGGGTTAGGATCTCAAGTGACCATTCTTGTAATTTTCCGTTTTTTAGTTGTTTCATAGTAGATCCCTTGCCCGTTAAAAGCTTTTAGTCCCGTTTAGTCCGTAAGTCTTTTTACACAGTTTTAGACCCTCCCTAAGTTAGTTTGTAATTAGTTTATTTAGTTTAATTAATAATTAGGGTTAGTTTTTAATTAGTTTAATAAACTTTATAAAAAGTAGTAAAAAATTAGGGCTTTTATTTCTTAGAAAATTTCTGCACATTTTCGTTAATTAGTGTAGTTTTTATAAAAAAATTAGGACTTTATTTTTAAGAGATTTATTATTTTTATAGTTTCTAATTAGTTAAAATTTTAGAAAAATCATATCTTTTAATCTAAAAAGCTAAAAAATGTTTTTCTTTTTCCTAAAATTCTCTTTTGTCTAAATCTAGGTTTATAAAATTAGTTTGCATTTTTAGGATTTAATTTTGATATACTTGTTTATTTGTCGCGTTTTATTTGTTTCCCGTATTAGTTTAATTGTTTTTAATTGTCCATTTTAATTGTTGCTAAAGATATCAAATTCATACCATTTGTCTTATTCAAACATAATCGCAAGCTTAAAACAAGGTATCAATTTCACTATCGTTGGAGAAAACACTCGGTGACGATCTTCCCCGATTTAATATACGTATTATATATTATATTTTTTGAGAGTGAATTTTATCAAGGGTAACTTGGTAATTTTCTTAATTACTCTTAAAGTAAATTACCAATTACCCTTGATAAAAATTCACTCTAAAAATATATATTAAAATATCTAATACGTATATGTAAACGTTAAAATATGATCTACCGGGTCGTTTCCCCAACGACTAGTGAAATTGAATCCTCGTTTAAGTCCGGATTATGATTTGAATAAGCAAATAGATGATTTGATGATATATTACTACTAAATTAAAAAAAACAACAATTAAGCAAGTAAACTAATTTTAATCCCTAAACATGTAGAACAAACATCTAAACCTAAATTAGGATAAAAGAAAACTTTAGGAAAAAGAAAAAACATTTTTTTAGAATATTTTTTTAGAATTTTTTATTAATTAAAAACTATTTAATTCTAATTAAATCCTAAAAATTATGAAAAGTAGCAAAGATTTTTGAAATTATATTTTTCCTAAGTAAAATGAGTAAAAACAAAATTTTAGAAAAAGAAATTACTATTTTTTGCTTTTTAGTTTAAAAGATATGAATTTCTAAAATTTAAACTAATTAAAAATTATAAAAATAATTAAACTATTAAAAATAAAGTCCTAAAAATTTTATAAAATTTAAACTAAATAAAGAAAATGTGCAGAAATTTTCTAAAAATAAAAACCCTAATTTTTATCTTTTTATAAAAGTTTAATTAAACTAATTAAAATCTAACCCTAATTACTAAATAAAACTAATTAAAAACTAACTTAGGGACTAATGGTGTAAAAGACTTAAGGACTAACGGGACTAAAGCATTTAACGGGCAAGGATTAACTAAGAAACATAAAATTACAAGAATGGTCCCTGAGGACCTAACCCGATAACAACCAAAGTCCTAATAAGCCCCTAAATAAGTTGAAGTTAAAAACAGCTTAAAATTCAAAACTCAAAAGACCAAAGTTGTAGAAATAATCAGGGTAGAATCAACTTTAACAAAAGCACTATGGGCTAAAACTCAAAGATAAGCTCTAAAACAGCTTATTTCTAAACTGACCTCAAAAAGGAGGCATTTGAGCTCATTTCAACTTAAATGCTTGCACAAGGCTTGATATAAGCTCAAATTGAAAACCAAAAGCTATTCTAGATAGCTTATAATGTGTATGAACTAGAAATGATAAGAAACTAAAACTGAGAAACTGAAAGTAAACTAAATCAGGACAAATAAGCAAACTCAAGAAAAACACTTAAAACTTCAAAAACCAAATTGGCTTAATCCTTAAATAAGCTAAGACAGAACCCTGGCTTATGAAAACTTAACAAACAACCTATAAGTAACTAATTTAAGTAATTAAACTTACTACTTCAAGCTAGAAATTTAAAAATTAAAGCTAGATTCAATTGCTAACTGTTTTTGGCTTTTGGTTAATTTTTAGCATTACGCTAAAATAAAGCAAAGTAAATAACTAGGAAATAAGAATTTGAGACTTATTCTATATTAACTATAACTAGATCCTAACCCACTTGAATCTAAGATCCTAAATCCAATACTTACTTTAACTGAAAATTATGCTAAAATGTGCAGTACAAACTGTAACAGCAGTACAAACGTTTTAGTTAGTAACTGGGTGGCACTATTGGTGAAATTTGGTCAGCAAATTAAGCTAACTAATAAGCAATAAATCTAATATCTATATTAATCTATTACCAAAACTATCAAAATACAGAAAAGATAATCTACTGAAAACCTCACATTGATTGTTTTTTTAACTAAAAATTAAACTAATATTTAAAACTTACAAGATTATACTAAAAATGATCTAAAAATATAAATGACTAAAATGCTTGCTAAGTGACGTGAAATGTTCATTAAGTGCGGGCTTAGGTTTAACGAATTAAAATGACAAGTAAAACGAAATGCTTAAAAATTAATGACAAGAAATTAAATTGCATTAAAATTAAATGACGGAATGTAAATCGAAAAGACAATACTTATGACTAAATATTTTTTTAAATCTTTTTAAACCCGCACCTAAATTCCAAATCTCTAATCACTTAACAAGCACTACTAAATCTACTCACTACTCATAATGAAATAAAAACTAAACATTTTAAAAATAAAGCTACACTAAGCATGACATAAATCAAATAGGCAAACATAAAATAAAACAATAAAATAAAACTACACTAATTAATTGAAAAAGGAATAGAAAATGAACCGAATTGGAGACCCGCAATTAAAACGAATACCACCCGATTTATTTAACTAAAACAACTAATTAAAGTCGGTCTAGCTAAATAAACCCTTAAGCTCCTCGCCTCATGAGTAGACCGGTACCAAGAGCAAAACATAATTTGTTAACATAATATGAATTTACACTTAATACTTTCTGTTTCTTATCCTATCTGCAAACCAACGTGGCCCAAGTCGAATGAACAAATGAGGCCCAAGTTCAAAAAAAAAAACATCAAGGCCCAAAATGATTTTTTCAAACCAAATGCAGCTTGATTACTATAATCCTAACGAGTAAATTTTTTTAAGAAAATAAGACCTATTAAAAAATAAGCAAATCTGTTAAGACAGAAACAATAAGCAATTGCGAAAAAGCTGAAATTTAATGGATTTATCTATCAAATAAGCACAAGAAACCGGTTTCAAACTTTTCGAAAATAACAACTCCTACTCGAAAATAAGCTAAAAAAACGATTAATAAGCAAACATAATTCTAATAAACTATTGAGATCTAAATACCGATAAGCAAATTTAGATCATTAAGCATATCGAACAAAATAACAAATTACCGACATAAGTACCTTATCAACTTTTTAGCAAACTTAAACGAAAACATAAGCATAAATCAATTTATTCTCGTATAAGCTAGGACGAACCGAAATAAGCTATAAGATTAAGCAACACGAAATTAAAGATTAACGAACCAATAAGCAACAAAATAAGCAAACCATTTTTATAATCAACTTTAAGCCAAATCTATTACATTATATTAAAAAGCTTGAGACAAGAGTTGAGTACAATAAGTATAAAAATGGAAAATAAGCAATTACATTTATGAAAATAAGCTAAAAACTACACTAAAAAATGAAACTAACTAATTAACTAGATGGGGAAAAATGAGGGGAGTGGTTACAATTTATATGGGTGTGAGGGGTAAGTTTTGTAAATTTAGACCCAATCATTGGGTACTAATTCATCCAATCATGTGCTCTCTTTTGGTGTCACACGGATTGGCATCCTAATGAATTTGATCCAACCACTGTCTTGCTGCCACGCGTCCCTTTTTCTGCTTTCTTACTACGCATTACATATACACCGTTTGATTTATTTTCCATGACTTGTATAGAAATTAAACAGAATTAGTAGTGCCCTTGCCACGTGGACTTCTGCCTTTCGTCCAAACACTTTTGAGTGCTTCCTCACGTGCCACATTTGGAATTAATTAAACTTGCACATGACTTGCTCCTCTATCGTTTTACTAGTATTCGTTCTATTTGATATAAAGTGAGAACTCATATAAAACGCCACGTGTCGATTCACATTTGTCCATTCCATTTCAGTGCGTGGTCATGTGAGATTTAAATGTTTATTTCACTCGCCTGTGACTTGAGATCATGTATAACATTTGTAACCAATTTCACACTTATTTAATTGGGCTTGTAATGGGCTTATTAACAATGGCTGGCCCGACCCATTCAAATGGGTTACAGGCTGGCCTAATAAAATTCGAGGGCACCGTTGGACTCGTATTCTCGCACTCTTTTTAATCTCGTGCTCGGTTTTGTCTGATTTTGTCTTTATTTTTGTCCTTTTCTTTATATCCGTACCTGCACATACATAAACACAAAAACAAACATATATTTGTCATTTTTATTATGTTTTTGGTCTTTTGGGTTCGTTTTTCATGGTAAAATATATGTATAAAATAGCGAATACCAAATTCCCCATACTAAAGTATTGCCGTGTTCTCACACAATGTAATAAATACGCGCTTAAAACTAGAAATTCCAATCCCCTCAAACTAATCACCTTGAAAAGCATCAAAGTGCTCATTTAAAGGAATTAAGAAATCAATAGTTAAGAAACGCCCCGTTTTTCCATTTTCAATATATATATTTTTTATTTTTTTTATTTTTTTTCACAACTTTACATATTTCAATCACTTCATAACACATTTTTTAGGCTTAGGATCATAGAACAAGCAAAATAAATTCATCGTCCCCAACTTTCACTTTTCCATACTAAGCTTAAAAACAAGATCATTGTCAAATACAAGTCATGATACTAACACTACTCATAGATACTAATTGTGTACTTACTTTTCCTCCCTTATTTCCTAATTTTGTATCTCAAGATTTTATTTAAGTCATATACCCGAAGGCTCTTTAAGACTTTATTTCGATACTTATTAATTCCAAAAATAAAGCGTAACGGTTAAGAACACAATAATTAGCTCCTAGCCCTCTTCAAAAGATTAAATGTCATCAAGATTAAAGTTCACATCGAGGCAACCAAAATTTGGCTTTTATTAGGCTACTTAAGCAAGGCACCATTCATGTCATATACCCGAAGGCTCTTTAAGACATGAATGAACCAATCTTATTTGCATCATATACCCTTAGGCTCTTTAAGACACAAAATAAGACAAAAAATTAAGCAACATTATTAAACCTCAGTCCTTTAGAAGGCTACAACATCGGCCACGCCTCCGACAAGATGTAGCAAACATATTTCGACCTCGGTAACTTCCTCGACCTTTTAGAAGGCTGTAACATCGGTTGTGAGCCGGCAAGATACAGCAAACTTTTATCAGTCTTGGATTATTATTGAATTCTACTTATCCCATATACCCTAAGGCTCTTTAAGGAATAAGCAAAATATTTATTAATGTGATACATATAGTATGCCAAATTAAGTATTCCTGATGTGTACTCATCTTAATCACAAAGGAACTAAAGAAAACTTCTATTAACTAATTATTAACCAAAAAAACCGCACAACTCTATTTATTAAACAATTATATATAAAGGTGAAACAAGCTAATGGGAGAAAAAGCCACAATTAATACATATGAGCTTGAAAGAGAACCAACTACTCTACGTTTAATGTCATGACTTATAAATAACACTATCATTTCTCGTTCTTCGCAATTTAAAATCTCTAAGAAAGAGATTCGCGAATGCTTAGCCTATATAAAATCCAACTCGGCATATTTAAAATCTACATGAGATTAGCACAAGTCTTCATTTACGTTAATAACAAATCAAGTCTAGCATGTTTAAAGTCTACTTGAGACTAGCACAAACTATCATCGTTAAATGTTAAGGAAAAAGCTAAGGTTTAAAACCGATCGAGTCAAAATTTATTTCTCGTTCTCACCTTTATTTATGCCAAAACACTTATTACATTATTTTTTTACAACATTTTTCACTTTTTTTTATGCATAAAAATTTAAATTTTTTGCTATTTTTCATATAAATCACATATTTTTGGTGGAAAAACGGGTTACGTGAGAACAACGGCTGCAGGCAAAATCAAATCGATAGATTCCCCCCATACTAAAACTACACATTGTCCTCAATGTGATATTAATACCCCCATACTAATTTCAAAGCATAATTCAAGTATAAAAGGGTTAATCGATAAGATAAGGATACGGGATCCCCTAAATTGTAACACCCCCAAAATGGGTCGCAGCAGAATAAGGATCCGGGGCGTGTTACTTCAAGATCAACAGCACAAGATAT
>BQNB010089812.1:0-27312 GCA_026074375.1 Tanacetum coccineum
TAAACGAGCAAAGCCAATGTCGATTGTGCTTTAGAAGGAACATGGTTTTCTAATGAAAGACTCACAAAAAATCGCATATGATTAAGCATGTCATTTTATTACCGTTCATTACTTCAGTAATCTTGATGATCGAAGTGTGATGCATACTCTAATCCTAATTGTTCTCAAAATCGTTATGATGTCGTCCACGAATAACCTCAACCCTAAGTTAACCTAAAAATTCTCTCCTCAAAATATGTTAGTTAGGAAAAATTGCAATTAAAATCTAAATTAAGTCACTTAATAAGATGGAACTTTTCCCACCTTACCTTTTCTCTTTTTGATACCTGCAGTTTTATTTCATAACAATATTATTTTAGATTCAGGTTAGAACAAATAAACAAACTAGGAATAACATAAAGGTGGGGAAGAAATGGCCTTCACCGGGACTTTAGACAAATGCAAGGTCTGCGAAAAGACTGTTTATTTTCTTGAAATGATAACGGCCGACGGAGTCAATTATCATAAGAATTGCTTCACTTGCAGCCAATGCAATGGAAAACTTACGGTATATCTTTCTGGTTTATGTAACTTTTTGATATATGATTGACAAACGTTTAAGGACATGACGTCCCACATTTTGTAATCAACATTTGGAATTCTGAATAAGAAGCAAGAATGTGTTTCTTGTACAGAATCAATCCAACATTATATTAAAAACGGGATTTGAAACGTGAAATATACCTGGTTCTATTTATGATTATACGTAGAAAAGCCAATTTTTTGGAATTGGTTGTAAGGCGTTCATTCTTGATCCTATGATTCTACATAAGGTATTTGAAGGACAATATAAATGTAGACTAACAAATCTATTCTAAGATTGAGGTAATAAAAACTAGCGATTGTGTCGAGTCGTCCCTTATTTGTGTGATCAAAATGGCAAAATACATCGCGTAATCATTGACCTAATTGACACATACCTGTGAATATAAGTACGTATAACGAAATTTATACGTATCAGATGAGCACATACTCATCATTGGAAGGAGTGCTATTTTGCAAGCCTCATTTTGAGCAAAAGTTCAAGGAAAGAGGAGGTCTTCCTAAAGTCACACGTAAGTTTTATTATCGTTTGTAAGTTTGTACATTCATTTTATAGAACTATATCTTAACTTTTTCGTATTTGCTAATTCATATTCTGAATGATGAATGATGATCAGCTGCGAATAAGCCACAAGAGGTACACAACATTTTGGTGTGTTGTCTACTTTAACAATTCATTGAGTAAAGACTTTTACTTAACTAATGTGTGTATGTGTTTACAGGGAAAAGCCCCTAGTAGATTAGCTGCCTTGTTTTCTGGGACCCAAGAAAAATGTGCAGTTTGTAAGAAAACTGTGTATCCACTTGAAAAGGTTTGTTGTCGGAATTTGTCACACAGAAATGAGTGAACTCGAAAGTGTAAACTTTTACGCTTACACGTATTAAATGTAGAACTATGTTTAATGCTTGCAACATCAACTAATCTGTTGTAGTATATGAATTATTTTGTTTAGGTAACTGTTGAAGGAGAGTTTTACCACAAAGCATGTTTCCGATGTACTCAAGGTGGTTGCTTTCTCACGCCTTCTAATTATGCGGCCTTAGATGGAAATTTATTCTGCAAGCCACATTTCTCCCAACTTTTTAAAGAGAAGGGTAGTTATGCTCACCTAAAACAAGCTGCTACCATTAAGAAAAGTGGTGCAGCATCTGCAGAAGAATCATCGGCTGATCAAGAAGCATCAGCATCAGAAGAACCAACCGCAACAGATGAGGCAACAGCTGAGGAAGAAGAATCATAAGACTGGACTCAAAAGTTAATGTTATGTCAAAATGGAGGGAATCAAATCATGAATAATATAAAATGTAAATCTCAAATATCTGTTACATATATTGAAACTTTAATATATTTCGATTCTATCCTATGTGCTGAAAATATGGTTCTTGTGCTTAATTGCTTTCTTTTGTGGTACCAACACATATTGGGTCAAATCGGGTCAAACCCAACCCAATGGGTAATCATACCCGCTGTCAAATATGACAGTTATAGAAAAACGGTTACATAACCGTTTTACAGTTATTTCACCAAGGGATGCATCGGTTCATCAACCGACACAACCTTTAGAACGCACCCTTTCATTTCTTATATATAGAACTCGATTTATACTTGTAAACGATGATGACAGAAATTTAATTAATAGAAAAACTATTACTTTGGTATATTTTGATTAGAAAGGTTAGATAATTCGATCCAACATTTGGCATCAGAGCCTTTGGTTGACTAAACCAAAATCATCATATACCTGTTGTGTTCATCTCGAATCAAGAAAAAAACGCAGCAATTATTTCCAGAAAACAGTTTACAACGAAACAAGAACACAAAATAAAAAAACTATCATTTTCGTGTTTAGTATAAAAGTGCTTCTCTTGAATTAGGCAAATCCATCAATCGCCACCAAGTGATTCTAAATCACTAGCAACGAAGGGTTTCACCCAGAAACAATAATCGAAAAATCATAACCCCCGAAAACAAAGGGTTAGGGCACTTTTTCCCAGATTCAAAACAAAGATATTAACCACAAATTTGGATAACGAAAAGTCATCACAAAAAACGGACGAAAGAATCAAAAGCATCAAAAGGAACAAACACACCTTTTGAAGAATCGATAAATCGAACCCGCTTCAGAATCATCAGTTGATTCGTGGTTATCCAAAGAAAAACCCCATATTAGCGGCGTTTTTTAGCAAGATCCCCAAATATTAGCGAAACCCAAACTTTCGCACAATCCTGAATCAAGCATCCGTGGTTACGAACACAAGAAGGAGAAAGAGCGATCATAATCGCCATCTCAATCGGCGGACGAATCCACCGGAGAAGAAGAAGAGAAGGACCAAGCCTCAAGGAGACGAACCCCACAGAGGAGACGAACTCCACACACAGACAGAAAGAGGCGGACAAAACAAAGGGACACACAAGGGTTATAATAACCCTAGAGGGTTTTACAAAACCAACCGCTCACTTTTTCATTTTTTTATATATCACCTTTAGATATATATATAGGTTGATTGGCTTTTTACAAAAGTTACCCCATTAATTCAGCTTAGTAACTTTGTGCCTTAAACCCCCCCCGAAAAAGATTGAAATATAGTAGCCTAGGAATTTCTGCCTACTATATTTAGAGAATAATTTTAAGGAGTAATTAACCTTAGGTTATTCATTTTAGAATATAAAATCCCCAAGGGTAGTTTTTGGAAGAAAAAAAACTAGTCCCGCTAAGATTGATAGCCTTTAAGGCACAAAGCAAGAGTACTCACCACAAATTCGACACACTTAGTGTTAGGAATTTTTATTTGTTTTTTTTTTTTTTTTTTAGTTGAGAGATTTTTATTTAGTATCCTATAATATGACGAAAAAAAGTGGAGATACTTCTAAGAAGGAAGAAGGTCCTACAAGTAAACCACAAGTCCAATGTACAACTTTAAAACCCGTCGAATTACTCACTATGGGCAATTCGACTGCAAACTATCCTCGAAGCGAACGGTTTAGGGAAATGTATATAACCCAATGAAAAAACCCAGCATGACAAAAAAAAAGGAAACAAAAATGCTATCGCAATCCTTATCAAGCCTACCAGAAGAACAACAGCTTCAAATCACAAAAACAACAAAACGCAAAAGCATATGGGATGCCTAAAAAACTAGACACATAGGAGAAGAAAGAGTCCAACAAGCAAGGTTGCAAACACTCAAATCCGAATTTGAGTTGCTACACATGAAGGAAGACGAGACCATCGATACCTTCACCACAAAACTAACAACCTTAGTAAACAAAGCAGCTAGTCCTAAGGCATACAATGAAGAATTGAAACACTAGTAACTAAACTATTAAACGCCGTACCCGATAGGTATCTGCAAATAGTTGGGCGTAAATAGAACAATACCTCCAATCAAGATGAAATGACTTTAGAAGAATCCAATTGGAGACTTTAAGACTATGAAACAGGGATTAAGATAAGTAAAGGCAAACAATTGGATAATCAAGAAAAATTGATGTGTCACCACGACATGAGAAATAAAGGAAAATATTTTAGAGGACGTGGACGTGGAAGGCATAAATTCTCACAAGGAAGAAATCATGAGAACTTTAAGGAAGAGAGGAAAGATGGAGAAACCTCTCATAGGAGTTATGATAAAAATAACTTCAAGAAATCAACTTATGATACTAGCAAAGTAAAATGCTATAAATGCAAGAAATTAGGGCACATTGCACCTAACTGTCACTTAAAGACAAGACCAAACGAGCAATCTAATCTCGTTGAAGAAGACTTGGAACCGACCTTATTAATGGCCATATTGGAGGTTGAAGAGCAAGAGGTCTCGCTACATGAAGAAAATGTAGGATATAAAGAGACGAATATGAATAGTCTATGGTATTTAGACAATGGAGCTAGTAATCATATGACTAGAATAAGAGAACATTTTAAGGAATTAGATGAGAAGGTTAGTGGAAAAGTAAGATTCAGAGATGGTTCATATATAGAGATTAAAGGAAAAGGTTCAATCATAATAGAATGTGATGATGAGAAACAAAGAATCATATCACATGTATATTACATTCCTGACTTGAAAAGCAACTTATTGAGCCTTGGACAATTTTACTGAAATTGGTTGCAATGTTGTAATGGAGACGACGAATTACTACTTTATGAATGGACAACCAAAGCTTCCATGAAAGTCACCACACAGAAAAAATCGACTATATAAGGCAAAATCCAAGGATAGGTACAACCTGTTGCTTACTAGCAAACTTGAATGAAGATACAGATTATGGCCTGCAAGACTAGACATCTCAACTTCGAGTCACTAAAAACAGCTGCTCAAAGAGATTTAGTCACGAAATACTGCCATTAGACATACAAACCAGATTTGTGATGTTTGTTTGATTGGTAAACATAGCAGAGCGCCATTCCCAAAGAAAGCATCACCTTTAGATTTGGTATATAGAGATTTATGTGGACCAATCACACCACCAACACCTTTCGGAAAGAAATACATATTCTTGTTAGTAATGACTACACTAGAATGTATGGTGGGTATATATCTTGAAGTACAAAGATCAGCAATGTGATACTTTCAAGGAATTTAAAGAAATCTAAACTGAAAATGAAATTTAAGGACAACTTAAAAATGTTGAGAACTGATTCGAGGAGGAAATTCACATCAAACGAATTCCACAATATGTATGGAAAAGCCGCATAGCACGACAACTAACTGCACCCTACTCGCCACAACAAAATGGAGTAGTGACAGAAGGAATGGGACAATCAGTGTCCTACAACTAGATTGAGATGAAAGCGGACAACAGCCATAAAATTTTTGGGCTGAACCTGTTAGACACGCAATATACATCCTAAATAATGTTCCTACGAAAGCACTAGAAGACATCACTCCATACGAAGCAATTAAACAAAGAAAGCCAAACTTAGAAAATCTAAGAATTTTCGGCTGCATAGCATATGCGAAGGTACCATCACAACATCTACTCAGTTAGATATATAAGCATTAAAATGGTATACTTAGGAAACGAACAAGATGGGCGAAACTTATCCGCTTATTTGATCCAACAACCAAAAGGGTAAGTGATTAGTAGAGATGTGAAGTTCAAGGAGAATGAAACATGGGATTGGAAGGACTATATAGGTGAGCACACCAATGACGAACCTGAATGGACAAACTTCAATATAGGAGACCCTGAAGTCACAAATGAACATCCTGATCAAGAAACTCAACCAAATGAAGACGATAATGAGTTTCCCGACAATAATGATGATGATGATTACGCATCACCAACTAGAGACTCTCCCTCACATTCTCAAACACCTCACAAGTCACACCTAACACCTCAATACAATCATACTATCAAAGTGACCATGATTCAATTCAAATCATAGATTCACCATCACACTTTGATCACACGCCATTAAGAGGTTTTAGAACATTAAAGGACTTATACGAGAACACTGAGGAATTACTATTAGTTGAAGATGAACCCAAGAACTACAAGGAAGCATCAAGCGATCAAAAATGGATTGAAGGCAATAAGTCGAGTAGATTCCATCATTCGAAACAATACATGGGAAGTTAACCACTCACCCAAAGACATAAAGCAATAGGCTAAAAATGGGTATTCAAGACCAGAAAGATGCTAATGAGAAATAAAAATCAAGGCATAAAAGCAAGATTAGTAGCAAAAGAGTCTACATACAACAGATGGGTTAGACTTTGAAGACGTATTCGCACGTACAAGGAATGGAAATATCCGATTATTACGGCCATAGCTGGCTAACAATAATTGAAGGAAGCCATCACCTTGACGTAAAATCTGCATTCCTACATGGAGATTTAAAAGAAGAAGTATACGTCACACAACCCGAAGGATTCATAAAGAAACGAGACAATGAAAAAGTCTATAGACTTATAAAAGCTCTATACGAACTAAGACAAGCACCACGTGCTTGGAACATAAAATTAGACAACACATTGAAGTCATTAGATTTCAAGAAATGCGCACTGGAGCAAGCCATCTACACTAAGAAATCAAAAGACTCGATACTGCTAATAGGAGTCTATTTAATATCTAATTATCACCGGCACACCAAAGAAGGAAATTGACAAGTTCAAAGCTCAAATGGAAGAAAAATTCGAAATGAGCGATCTAGGATTATTAGCCTACTATTTAGGCATAGAAGTCACACAGACCAATGGTGACATATCAATAAAGCAATCAGCATACGCAAGCAAAATCTTAAAGGAAGCTGGAATGATAGACTGCAACGAGACATTGATACCAATGGACCCAGGCACAAGATTAACAAAGATTACAGAAGGAACAATGGTCAACTCAACCGAATATGGATGTTTAAGATATCTGCTTCACACAAGACCCGACTTAAGTTATTCTGTAGGATTACTTAGTCGTTTTATGCAAGAACCAAGAGAGCAACATATGAAAGCTATAAGGCAAGTACTACGCTATGTAAAAGGAACAAAGGATCATGGAATCACCTACAAGCATAACGGAGGAAACAAGATACATGGATACAGCGACAGTAGCTACGGAGTCAACACTCAAGAAGGAAAAGGAACTACCGGCATAATATTCTACTATGGAGAATCACCAATCAGCTGGAGTACACAAAAACAAGCCACTGTAGCATTATCATCATGTGAATCAGAATTCATCGCAGCAACAGCAGCAGCAACACAAGCATTATGGTTAAAAAGATTACTAAGCAAGCTTACACACACTCAAGAAGAGAAGATTACAATACAAGTTGACAACAAGTCTGCAATAGCACTTATGAAGAATCCAGTATTTCATGGAAGAAGCAAACACATCGACACGAAGTATCACTTCATTAGAGAATGCGTCGAAAGAGAAGACATACAAGTCGAATTCGTAAGTGGAGAATACCAGAAAGCAGACATACTCACAAAGGCACTCCCGAAGATCAAATTCTTAACCATGAGACAGCTCATAGGACTAAAAGATCTAAGCCACAGCGCTTATGATTAGGAGGGAGAATATTGGGTCAAATCGGGTCAAACCCAACCCAATGGGTAATCATACCCGCTGTCAAATATGGCAGTTATAGAAAAGCGGTTACATAACCGTTTTACAGTTATTTCACCAAGGGATGCATCGGTTCATCAACCGACACAACCTTTAGAACGCACCCTTTCATTTCTTATATATAGAACTCGATTTATACTTGTAAACGATGATGACAAAAATTTGATTAATAGAAAAACTATTACTTTGGTATATTTTGATTAGAAAGGTTAGATAATTCGATCCAACAACACAATTGCTTACTACAAAATTACATATATGGCAGACATGTCCAACATAAAAACTCTTAATGTGGATTTATTGGAAATCCAACAGTATATATGTGGTTCAATATGAAATTAACACTTACAGACGATTAACTCAACTGCAATCTTTTATAACAAATATTTATATTTATATAAGGAAATTGATAAACATAACTCCTCTCTGTAAGACGGTAAAGGTTTTTTGTGTTTAATCATTAAGTTCATATAATACATATATAGGATACAAACCCTAACCAACTAATATAAACTCGGGCTTGAACCCATTACAAAATAATACGACTAACACTCCACCGCAGCTGGAGCGAGAGGACACCGGACGCTGTTACGCCCTGAGTTTAGGATAACTGTTGTAATTTATTATGTTTAGGAAGTGTTAGTCATATTAGGAAGTGTCAAAGTCAACATTTATATTAGTCAAGTGAATAACTCCATGTTTATCTAGGAAAATCAACCTTTATCTTTTAGTCAAATGTCAAATGTCATAATAGTCATAATAGGTCCATGGTCCATTTAGCTATTATAAATAGTTGTTGTACTCTTCCATTATATTCAATCAAATTAAAGATCAACAATTCTCTTCTCTTCTCTAATTTTCTTAAGGAGCTCGCAAACGCTAAAAGTTGTGCAAATCTATTTCTTTCTCTTCTCTTTTTTCTTAAAGAGCAAGCACCCGCTAAAAGTGGTGCCCTATCTCGATACTATCCGCAAGGGTCGTATCAATTGGTGCTTTCATTGAGAGACCTCATTGAGAGCTTCCGAGGTAAGGATAAAAAAAAACTATTGTTCACGGGTACTATTCACGGCACTGTTCACGGTACTGTTCATCGGGTACTATTTATCAAAAAATAAAAAAACTGTTCTTCTAGTTACGGTTTATGGCATCGGACGGCAGTGATCAAGACGCGAAATATGCACTATCTAGGCTCTTGCAAAAGGGTACGGTGGCCGACTACCAGAATGAGTTTGAGATGGTTATAAGTCGAGTAACAGGGAAATCTTGAATCTTTTATTGCATCGATTTATATCTTTGGACTTAAACTGACACTAATACGTGCACTCTTATGGTCAAACCCCACCACTTTAGGTGAGGCTTTTGGATTAGCCCGCGTAGCGGAAGCACATGTTCAAGATCTTGAGGAAACAATTCGCCATAAGTCGAACAAGGTAGAAGCTGTCAAAACAAGTATGGTGGCTACTTTTGAAGAATACGAGCATCAAGAATACCAAGATAACCTAAATGAAATTTTTGAAGAAAAGATGACGCCATACCACCAATTTCCGCCGACACTTTTGGCAGCAATGGTGGTAATGATTCAAGATCTCAAGGTTCGAGGACACCTGCGAAGGAAGTAGTGGACAACGGTAATGGTTCTACAATTATTTTTTTGGTTGGATACGATACCGAAAGTGAGGTGGTGACCGGCCTTCCGAGGAAGTTTCAAGAAGGAGATATGGTTGATGCATTGTCAAGAGTGAAGCAGAAAACTTCAGAAAATTAGAAGGAGTTAGATAATGAATCAAGGTGGAGATAGATGCTAAAAGGGAAGGAGAACCAACTATCTTGGCAACATTTAGCGGCGATCGGGGTATAACAATTTGGGATCCCGAAATTAAGAGTGCTTTTCAAGACAACACCTTGAGGGCAAGGTGTTTTCGAAGGAGTGAGGAGTGTTACGCCCTGAGTTTAGGATAACTGTTGTAATTTATTATGTTTAGGAAGTGTTAGTCATATTAGGAAGTGTCAAAGTCAACGTTTATATTAGTCAAGTGAATAACTCCATGTTTATCTAGGAAAATCAACCTTTATCTTTTAGTCAAAGGTCAAATGTCATAATAGCCATAATAGGCCCATGGCCCATTTAGCTATTATAAATAGTCGTTGTACTCTTCCATTATATTCAATCAAATTAAAGATCAACAATTCTCTTCTCTTCTCTAATTTTCTTAAGGAGCTCGCACACGCTAAAAGTGGTGCAAATCTATCTCTTTCTCTTCTCTCTTTTCTTAAGGAGCAAGCACCCGCTAAAAGTGGTGCCCTATCCCGATACTATCCGCAAGGGTCGTATCAGACGCTCAAAATGGTACGAAATTCTTCAAACAATGCTGAAGGCAATCATTTAGTGAAAATATCCACATACTGATAATGTGAATGAACATGAAGAACTCGAACCTGACCTCAGCAACCAAATCTCAAACAAAATGGATATCTATCTCTATATGCTTCGTACGTTGATGTTGAACCGGATTAGAAGACAAATAAACAGCAGTGACATTATCACAGTAAACAAGTGTAGTGGAAGACAAAGATGTATGCGACTCATGTAGAAGATTCTTCAATCAACAAGTCTCAGCACTAGCATTAGCAACTCCATGATACTCTGCCTCTACAGTAGAATGAGAAAGCGTCAGTTGACGCTTAGAGGACCAAGATAGTAAGTTGTTGCCAAGAAATAAACATTAATATGAAGTCGGTCGCCAAGTAGTAGGACAACCGGCCCAATCCGCATCCGAAGAACCAACCAAAGATGTAATAGAAGATGAAAATAAGTAAATAATTGTAACCCATGATCTAAAGTACCACGAACATACCTCAAATCCTTTTAAGAGCTGAGAAATAAAGCTCTCGAGGATCATGCATATAAAGACAAACCTGTTGCACTGCTTACAAAATACTTGGGATGTATAAAATAATATTAATAGTTCTTGACTCTAGTTTTTCAATAACACGCTTAACGTGATCTCAACAAGTGCAGATATTCAGTTAAGACTTAATGGGAGTCTTCTCATTTCATAACCTAATGGTGTCTTAGTTACCTTCTTGGTTGAAACCATATTAAGTAAACATATGGCTTACTCAATTTTGTTAACCTTGATAAAATTATAGGTAGGGTAGTTAAAGTTATCAAAAATCAAAAAATATCTACAAAGTTTGATTTTACACATCAGACATACCATAAAGATGTGGTATTCTATGAGTAATGGGATTATGAGACAATACCACGATACCACAATTCCTTAGATAACCTAATACTCTTTAGCTCACATACTTGCCTATTTGGTCAAACATAATGGCATTAACAGTATTTTCAAGCCAATTGCATGCTATAACGTAGAAGTCTATAAGACTTTATGCACATGTCTTAACAAGAAGACATAACACGTTAATCGCTAACTTTACGTTATAAGTCTTTGAACAGTTCAATGACTTCATGTACATGTCATGACAAGAAGACATGACAAGTTAATTGCTTACCGTATAAGTCTTTGAACAGTCAAGGACCTCATGTTTATGTCTTTACAAGAAGACACAATAATGTTAAATAAAGTATTTTCAAGTTAATTACATACTTCTTATTGATGTCTTTATAAGAAGACACACTCATATTGACTAAACTATGTAGTAAATATGGTGAAGTAGCTATTCATTATTTCTTGACACTACTTCTAAGTGGGGCGGCATACATCAAGGTGTATAAGACCCTATCGAATATCATCTTTCGTACCATGCGGTTGAGAAAAAACATTAGTCATATTGTTATGTGTTGTACCTTTCACACAATTAAGATTTCTCCCACTTGTGCACGACACAACATCAAGTATGTATGCAAACAAACGAGCATTATGAGATAGGTGATGATCCTAAGACTTGTGGGGTATGATCCCACCACGCTTCCGTTTGTTTCTACGAATAATATGACAACGTCTATATTATATGAGTTAAGTCAAACTCAAATCATATTTTCATTACAGGTATATAGAGAACTTTATCATTTAATAAGAGAGGGGGTACCATGGCTGGTAAGGTTGGCGCCATGGTACCAGCCCAAAACGGAGAACGGCGCACGGTTACGACTCTCGCGCTATTCAAGCTCGCGCCGTATTTACCAGCCAACGCAGTTGGTTTTTTTATAAATTTGACCATTGGTAAACGGGTGGGGAGCCTTTCTTTTGCAAATAGATACCCAAAAAACTCTCATTTTTACCCCTTAAAAATCCTATAAATACCTCTTTATTATTTCATACTTCACACACTATTCTAATATATTTTCTACCTCAATAATACTTAATTTTATTTCAACTATAGATCCAAACAATCCCAACACCTTCAACACCTATGATCCAAATAATCCCGACACCACCAATACATGCGAGCATTATGATGTTTATTTTCAAGGCGATCGGGATCTATCTATGCGGGTATATGCGGCGTATGAACAATTTGTAGCTTTGTGTGAGCAAGAAGTCGGGGGATCGGGATCGGCTCTAAAGATGACGAGGACATACATACATCGTGAACAAGAAGAGGTGGAACAACCGCTAATCAACGACTATTTTGGCGACGATGAGACTCTTCCTAAATATCCGGAAGAGAATTTTAGGCGAAGGTATCGTATGAATTCTATACTTTTAAATAAATTAGTCAACGATATCGTAACTTATGATGCTAAGCCTCTTCTCGAGTATTTTTATTTTTTAGACAACGTTACGATGCTTGCGGTCGTTTAAGTATTGGTCCTATTTTGAAGTGCACATCCGCCATACGCCAACTGGCGTATGGCACTGCACCTGATGCATTTGATGAGTACTTGCAAATTGCTAAACGTTGTTCACGACAATGTTTAGAGAACTTTGCAAATGCATACATGTTTTATACGTTGAAAAGTTTTTAAGAAAACCCACTGCAACTGATATTCAAAAAACATATGAATTGTACGAAGAAAAACATGGACTCCTGGGAATGCTCGGGAGTATTGTTTGTATGCATTGAGAGTGGAGAAACTGCCCAAAGTCCTTACATGGTCAATTCAAAAGACATGATCATAAATACCCAACTCTTATGTTAGAAGCGGTTGCAGATCAAAAATTGTGTATTTGGCATGCATATTTTGGGGTTCCGAGTGGAAATAATGATCTTGATGTGTTATATGGTTCCCTATTATTCGATGATGAACTTGCCGATAAAGCTCCGAAATGTCCATTTGTAGTAAACGGACATACATACAAGAAATGTTACTATTTAGCCGACGGTATTTATCCGGCATGGGCTACGTTTGTCAAAACGTTTTCTATTGCAAGGGATGAAAAAACCTTGAAGTTTAAAAGAATTCAAGAAAGCTCAAGAAAAGATATTGAATGAGATTTCAGAGTCCTACAAGGTCGTTGGTGAATTATACAACAACTCGCTCATGCTTACCAAATCAACACACTAAAAAGAATCATGTATTGTTGTATAATATTACATAACATGAGTGTCTATGCCAATGAAATACAAGTAGTAATTTTTTTACTTTCTTACTTTTTAAATATCTACGCATTATCACTAATGTGAGCATCATCGAAAGTAAGCATGTACTTAGATATTTAAAGAAATATGTTAAGTTCTACTATATAAATGATGGGCGTACAATGTCATTCTTTAACTTGAAAGTTTGCATGCAATTCCTCTTTCTACTTTACCTCAAGGGTGTGTAGAATCTTAGAGAATTTATTGAGTTAAGGAAAATTATTAGATAGCATGCTAATAATTTCCTTTTCTCATCGCGATTAATTAGGATTCCTATTTCTAAACATTAAAACTCATACAATGTCTTGACGCTTCAAGATGTATCATTTTGGCGGCTATATTTTGGTGGCTATAGAAAACATGTTCTCTAGTTATCCAAATAAGATGTGCAACCGTACTTACCCGTTTGACTTTTACAAGACAATATGATTTCTCGAGTAAGTGTGCTTTGAGTTTGATTAGAATTAGAAAAATTCAAGTGTTCCTATTATAGCTTTCTCATATAAGGAGAAAGGATAGGAATGAGTCTTTCTTTCTTACAATGAAAGAAGACTTAGTTTGCATTCCTCTAACAAAGAAAGGAAACAAACTTTTGTTTATGGTTTGTGTTGCATCGATTTCATTAATAGAAATTACAAAGTTTATTTTAGTATTTTTGATATTTATCCTTTTAAAATTAACTACCCAAGTTTACAATATTAAAACAATTAATTTTACGAAAAGGCTAAGATACTCATTGAGGTTCCACCATCACATCAGTTGATCTGGTAGCAATGGTAGATTCAATAAGTAGACGACGTTCACCAATTGTAAGACATGTGCAACTCTTAGATCCTATGGGACTCATGGCACTAGTGAACGAGCTACTAATTTCAAGCTGGCTTGTTTAGTCACATCCTTGCCTCGGGTTAACGATCTCACCTGCTTAACTCGATTAAGTCATCCAATTTGAGAACATGTGAAAATATATCTAGGTCTCACGCATAGAGAATAATCACCTTGGGTTATAATTCACTTACGTCTCACGCAGTGTGAAAAGTAATTACAAGTGATCTCAACAATTATACGGCATGACTTAAATTTATGACATGTATAAATTTTGATGAATACGTGATCAAAAAGTGTGTACGGGGAAGCATGCATTCATCCTTCGTAGCACAAGTTAAAAATTATTTTTAACTTAAGTCTAATCATTGTTTCACTTTTATGTGTGTCAAGTTGTCCATTTTAAAGACTAATACATAACCTAAGTGGAAAAAATATTAGTTTAGACAATATATAAAATAATTAACAACCATAACGGGATTAAGTGTTATTTATATAAAACAAAGATTTTAGTTTTAAATCATATTTAAAATTTAAACTAAATCAAAGATTTAGTTTTAAAAATGGTTTTTGTTTCATTTCAAGTTTTATGAAATACATTTGCATGTTATATATATTCCAAACATATTTTGGGAGCAACTTGCGCGGTAAAATCATAGGCAAAGGTACGATTTCTCAAGACTCCCTAATAATTGAAAATGTTGAGCACGTAGATAACTTAACATATAACTTGCTTAGTGTAGGTCAAATATGTGATAACAAATGCAAAGTAATATTTACCGAACACGAAAGCGAAATAATCAAAGACGAAAAGGTTATAGGTAAAGTAATTAGGAAAGAAGGAATATATGTAATGAAACTAGGAAATAAACCGGAAGAAAAAATATGCCTTACAACATTGGACGAAAACTCCACACTATGGCATAGGATATTAGGTCGCGCTAATATGCAACTAATACAATCATTAGCATCTAAAGAATTAGTTAAAAATCTACCTAAACTTAAATACGACCGACATTTTTATGATGCTTGCAAAATTGGAAAGCAAGCTCATGCAAGTCACAAGGCTAAAAATATAGTTTCAACAACTAGATGCTTAAAACTACTTCATATGGATTTGTTTGGCCCTTTTGCCATATGAAGCTATGGAGGGAATCTTTATACCTTAGTAATCGTAGATGACTATTCTCGATTCACATGGACTAGATTTTTAGAAAATAAAATCGAAGCCTTCAAAAAATTCAAAATATTTAGCAAAATGATCCAAAACAAATTAGGATGTTCCATTGTATCAATTAGAATGGATCATGGTCGGGAATTTGATAATGAAGTACAATTCGGAAACTATTCTGATTTAAATGGGATATCTCACAATTTTTCCGCTCCTCGTACTCCACAATCTAATGGGGTAGTAGAAAGAACATTATAAGAAAACATGGCTTTACCCACGGAAATTTCCCATAGACATTGATACGTGGCTATTTTCCCTCACATTACCCATTAGTTACCCCCAATTAGCGAATCCAAAGTCTAGAAGAAATTTCCCTCGATTTTTCCATGGTTTTACCCATAAATTTACACATTAAATAATATATCGTGTGTATTTGGTGGCTAAATAATTTCTGCCAAAACATTTCCCTCGTATTACACACAACTTAATTATCACGGGTAAAATCATGGTTAATTTTGTGGGTAAATTATTTTTGCCCACAGACTACACACGTCTTTTATATTCATTGGTAATATTTGTGGGTGGTTTATGGGTAACATTTATACTTGTAGCTTTTCACAAACCCAGTTTCCCATCTACATCTCGAGTGTAATTTATGTGGCTAAATTAACATTACCTATTTATTAGACTTGTCCTTTGTGCTCGTGGGTGATTTGTTGCGTGTAATTTATGGGTAAAAACTTGCCCATGATTATGGCGATGGTTAACTTTTGTGCCTAAATTATTGTGCTTATTTTTACGTGGGTGAATTTTTGTTACCCGCTATTTACATGCTATATTTATCTTCGTTGGTATTTTTGTGTTATTTATGAGTAAATATTCATCTTTGCTTTTTCACAAAAGCAACAATATATATAAGACCCCATAGAAAGAAACGAGAAATTCAATACAAGTTATCTCACCTCCAAATTAAGTACCCGTGATTGGTCTTACTTAGCAAATTAAGTGATGGATTTAAGGCAAAACTTGCAGCGGATAGTGAATTTCACAAAGATGACTTCAGACACACTGATACTTTGCAGCTTTTACTGCCTACCCAAACACACAGATAAGAAGGCGTACCAGCTAGCCCACATAGAAAACTTGCAGCATCTCTCACAATAAGAATAAAATTTAAGAAAACTCACAGTAGCACCCCTTATTATAGTTAGCATTGCAGACATAAACACTACCAGTAACTCCACAATGCAATTCCACAAAACCTTAAAATGCAGGCCTCACAAAGCCAACAAAAAACATCACATAATATTTTGGACATGAATGAAGCGCAAACGTACCTTACTCTAACTGCCGAATATTTACGGGGTCCCATAATTCTCTAATCATGCTGCTATACTCCCGACAAACAATAAACCTGTAATCGAAATATTTCTTGCTTCTAAGCAATATTTAATCTACTAAAATATATAAGAAACGCTTCATAATCAATTTGTTATTTAAAAAAGGTAACCAAGGTCTCAATCTACCTAAACGGTTCATAAGCAAAAGAGTTGTTTTATATCCAAAATGTTGTCAAACGACCCAATCTAAACCACATGAACATAAACATGAGTTATGCAAGAAATTTAATACATGAAGAAATAAATTCAATCTCATTGAAAGAAACTTAATCATTGTCATCTCCTGAATGTTGCATATCATCATCGCCATCATCTATATCAACTTGGATACCACTTGAATCATTTAGAGGTATTGTTGACAAATCAGCCGCATCGATTGAATGTGCTTCTACTTCATCGTCTTGCAAGGCTGTATTTTCTTCAGGAAGATCAAATGTTGAAGTTGCTTTGATTTTGCAAACAGACCACCAATCAACTTTGTCACGTCGCAAGCTTGGATAAGGTGAATAATAAACTTGTGATGATTGACTAGCCAAAACAAAAGGTCCGTACTTCCTAAGCCTTCTTTTATGGTTAATATCGACTAGCTTGTAATCTTTATGAATCTTCATCCCAATATTCGGGGTTGTATCAAACCAATCACACCTAAACAATACAACTCTTTTAATTGGGAGAGCAGGATACTCTAATTCTACAATCTTTGATAAAACACCATAAAAATCAGTTGACATGTCACCATAATTAGTACCCTTAACGCATACTTCACTGTTAAAGGTTGACCTCCCTAAACCATGCTCACTAGTGTGGAATTTATATCCATTGACAAAATACATTGGATAGGTGGTAACACTCCTCAAGGGCCCTAAAGCAACATCCTTGATAATTTAAGTATCCACTTTACCTGAATTGTGCGCCTACAATTAAAAATTAAGTTATTACATGCATACTCATATACTAATTATAAAACCATATTGGCCAAAATACTTACATAGTGATTAAACCAATCAGCAAATTCACTCTTAAGCCTCTGGTCAACTTGGTCATCTGTTATGGTTGGATCATTTGCCTTAATCTCTAAAACAAATATCCTTGAAAGACAGAAATAGATTTTTTTAAAGAGGCAACTTATATTAACAAACCAACCAAACAACAAGTTATTATAAAAGAAATGGCATCGTAACTCCTCAACAAGCCAGTTAAAGAAAATAGGACCCAAAGAAATAAAAACACCACAAGGTGCATACAAATGGCAAAAATTGATGCCAATCAATTCGAAAGTCTCAAGTTGAATAATTGATCCTAATAATGATATAAAAAATAAGCAAATACTATTTTGAAACTTACTCAACATATTCTTCAATCTCAACACAATTTAGTAACACATAGACTCTTGCAGCATCGTACTCCTCATCCGTTAAATGTCTTGATATTCCTTTTCCAGATGATCGACCATGAGACATGAATATGGAGATATTTCCTTCAGATAGTTCAGCATCACCTCCACAATCATTATGAGGCGCTGCATTCATCTTTGTTCTAACATGAGGCTCAAAGTAATGTGAACAAAACATTGATGTTTCTTCAATTAAGTATGTATTAGCAATTGAACTTTTGACCTTAGCTTTATTAGTCACTTTCCGCTTCAGTTTTCCCAAGAACCTACATTTAACGATATATTTTCTTAATATGTCATTTGCAATAGAGTGTGAGATTAAAATTGTTAGTTTCATTTACTTCTCAAATGGGTACATTCAACGATATTGAATTGGCCCTCCAACTCTTGCTTCATAAGGTAAATGCACAAGCAGGTGTTCCATATAGTCAAAGAAACCTGGAGGAAATATTCTTTCCAGTTTGCATAAAATCACATGAATATCTTCATGAAGTCTAATCATGTCCTCTTCTTTGAGCATAGTATAAGTAAGATCTCTAAAGAACAAGCTTAATTCAGTTAGAACTTTCCACACTGCGGTTGGCAACAATTCACGAAAATCCATTGGGATCAATCTTTGCATGAACATGTGACAATCATGACTTTTCATCCCAAACATCTTGTACTTTTGCATATCAACACACCTAGACATATTCGAAACATACCCATCCGGAAACTCAAGTTTTGAAACCCAGTCACAAACAACCTTTTTTTCCTCTTTACCCAGGGTATAACAAGCTTTTGGATACTTCCCGATTGATTCATTTTTCTCCAAAACCTTGCGCTTACAATAAATTTTTATATCCTCTCTTGCCTTCGCATTATCTTTAGTTTTTCCTTCTATATCCATCACTGTTTCAAATACATTCTCAAAAACATTTTTTTCAATATGCATAACATCCAAATTATGACGGATAAGATTAGTACTCCAGTAGGGAAATCCTAGAATATGCTTCGTTTCCTCCAACCACATGACTTGCTAGTGGAAGCATTTGATTCCACACCTCTGATTTCCGTAACTTTCTTTAATGAGAAATCATCAATTTGGTTGATAACCTCTGTACCTGTTAGTATCAATGGAGATGGAGACAACTCAATCCTATTCTTAATAAAGTCATTTTTGTTTCGTCTAAAAGGATGTCTTTCGGGTAGAAACTGGCGATGGCAGTCAAACCATGAAACCTTACGACCATTAGATAAGCTAAAAGCTTTTGTGTTGTCTAGACAATATGGACAAGCTTTCTTTCCCGATGTACTCCACCCGGATAACATTCCATAAGCCAGAAAATCACTTATTGTCCACAAAAGTGCAGCTTTCATGAGAAAATTTTGTTCTTTTGAAACATCATATGTACGTACACCCTTCCAAAGAACTAATAGTTCTACTATTAAAGGTTGCAAATATACATCTAACATCTGCTTTGGATTCTTTGGTCCAGGTATAATAATTGTCAAAAACATATACGGGTCTTTCATACACATCCATGGGGGCAAATTATACGGTGTCACAATGATCGGCCAACAAGAATATTGCTTTCCGGACTGGCCAAACGGTTGAAACCCATCAGTGCATAACCCTAATCTTACATTGCGTTTCTCTAATGCAAAAGGAGGATGAATACGATCAAAATGTTTCCATGCCTCGGCATCAGATGGGTGGAACATTTCACCATCCGTTTGAACATGCTCATCATGCCATCTCATATGCTTAGCTGTGACTTTTGATGCGTACAACCTTTATAACCTTGGTACGAGAGGAAAATAATGCATAAAACAATGTGGTACTTCAGTTCTCCTCTTTTTGCCACCCCTCTTTCTTTGTTTATAACGAGGGTGCTTGCAAAATTTGCAAATTGTTGCATCAATATCTTTATCCCAATAAAGCATACATCCATTAATGCAACAATGGATTTTCTCACATGGAAGGCCTAAATCTGCAGCATACTTTTTCGTGTCATAAAAACTACCAACCAACTTGTTATCAGACGGTAAAGCGTCTTTCAACAATTTCAGTATATCATCAAATACCTTTTCAGTAATGCGGCCCTCTGACTTGATGTTTAACAGCCTTGCAACCGTAGACAGTTGTGAGAGTTTTGAACAACCTGACCATAATGGTTCATCTGCTTTATGAAGCAAATCATATAACTTTTGAGTTTTTGGGTCTGGTGGTTCGGTTTCATTATCATTGGTGGGTGGGTTAGAATCATGACCTATAGCATCTATGACCAAGTTGCGATATGAATTTGACCCTTCTACATCTCCAATAGATGAGGTATTAGTCTGTGAATGTGCAGAGCTTGATGCAGTTGAAGGTTCCCCATGGTAAACCCACTGATAGTAGTTCTTTACGAACCCGTGCTTACCTAAGTGCAACTTTACATCTTCTGGTAAACGATATGCTTGATTTTCGCAATTACTACATGGGCACCGTATTTTATCATTGTCCATGTATGCTGATTGTTGGCAAGCATATTCAACAAATGATACAACCCCATCGATGAATTCACGACTAATGTATCTACGGTCCTCTGTAAACCTCTTATACATCCATTCTCGATCCATTCTCGTTTAAAACTCTATTGGTGGTAGATGTCAAGCCAAAACAACAGCCTAATAATTAAAAAGGAACAAATGAATATACAATAACCTGAATCAAACTTCTTCATTTAAAGATCTAATCTACATTGAAAAAAAAATCAAGAAACTAAAGTAATGATAAGAAGACACTTGCAAGCATTACAACAATAAGCTTAATCTATGAAACCAAGTGTAAGAGACCATACCGTTCAATCAACCATGTAAAGCAGGATTAACCAACAATGATGGCGACTGGTCAAAGGTTAAAATCACTTAAAACGACATCAACAAAGGGGTTCCACTAAAGTAGCTCATAAGTTTGACGTAAATTAAGAGTAGTTGGTCAACTGAATTTGTTCATGAGTTTTTATCATTAAGTAAAAAGATACTGTAATATATTTAACTCTATATGTGTAGTGTTGACATTATTGTTAGCAAGGAAATTTTATTATTTGTATTATTTATAAATAGCAAATAAATTATGGGTGTAAAGTCTAGCGACGGTAGTTTTTATGTGACACAACCGGGTTTATAATTGACATGGTCGAGTAATCGGATCATCAGGTTATCGGTTTAATCGGTTCGACCATCAGGTCAGCCGGTCTTTCACAAAAAAAATAACTTTATTTTGCAATCATATAAAAAAATATATTTATAAATCAATAATACTTCATATATTGAGTATAAAAACCATTTATAAACAAATATAATATGTAAAAATAAAATTACATCCTAAGTATATGTAATTAACTTATTTTATTTATAAAAACACAAAAAAAAACTTAAATCTGGCCGAGTTCGAGAACCGGGATGACCCGGGTTACTTCAAACTCGGCGGGTTTAATGGTGTTTCAAAAATATAATACCGGTTTAATTTGACTCTTTTTTGACCAAATCGTTTTAACCAGTTGAACCTGTCGGGTCAAACTGTGTTTCAAAATATTGTCTGACACGAAACTCGATCTGAAACCGACACAAAAACTAACACGTTTGGGTTGAGCTTTAATTATACCAATAGTGTAATTCATAAAAGAAAACATATCCTCATAACATAAACACAAAGCAATAACATAAGTAATGTTATAATGCAAGTATAGAAGTAAAGCGATAAGTAAAAGAAAGCACAAACCGGACACGATGATTTATAATGGTTTAGTCACGAAGATTCTATTCGCCCTACTCCACTCCCCGAGTATGAGAGGAAGAGACGTCGAGAGGTGTTGACAAATGTATGCTTTTTGGTTATGAGTAACTTGCTTACTGTACGTTATGTATTTCAAGTTACATGTTTGTAATCATAACATAAAAAGATTGTATAGGCTAAATATCTTAATATTTGCACTAAAATGATCTACCCGAAACCAATTTTAACTGTTCAACCCGTCTAAACTATTTAACCAACCAACCCGACCATGTATATGTATGGGTTAAATATGTCGTGTTTGGGTTATGTGTAAACAGGTTAGGCTGACTCAATTATTTAAACGGGTCGTATTCGGGTTGAGGTTCTTTAACCCACCAACCTGCCAACCCAAATTCGCCAGCTTTAACCCAGCTCGAATTGCCACCCCTAAAGTGTAAACTAGTTGACTAAGTCCGGAGTTCGGCTCGTTTAATTTTTATAAAGCTCGAGCTCGACTCGGTCCAGGCCATATTTTTTAAGCTCGAGCTCGGCTCGTTGTATGTTATACAGGCTCGGGCTCGGCTCGAGCTCGGCTTGTTTATATGATTTGTGAATGAAATCTAAAGCATAGCTCGACCTTGACGCGTAATATATCTATTTTGATCTCGTTATGAATGTCACATATAGTATAAATGGATGACGTTTTATATAGTTTTTATACTTAAACTATCCTAGTGTCGTTGGTTCAGTTCCCGAGCCCTTAAGTCTTTCAGTAGATTTAAACATAAAATCCTTTAACACTACAAAAAAAGGCCATTTAGTGGCACACATTTTTAATGACAGATACACATGTGTCACTATATTGCGTTTTTTGTGACATATCTTATGTGCCACTAATTATTTTTATAACTTTAGTGGCAAATTGCGATTTGTGCCACCATTATACCCGATATTTGTGGCACAAAAATAGACATGTTATAAAAACTCTGTGTAATTTGTGATACACCCAGATATTATGCCACTAAAAGTTACTAGTTTTTTTATTCCTTTTTCATATTTGTCACTAATGACTAAAAATTAGGCGCCTTTTGACTTAAAAAATTAAAACGAGCGGTCTTTTCTTTATTAATTCCCTCCGATTGTTTTAGTTTTTAATTTCTATTTTTTCAGTATACACCATTAGCACTGGATATTTTTAATTTCACCAAACACAAGTACATAATCATTCCCACTTCAATCACACACACTCTACCACTGCCACTCCTCTTCCTCCATCCATCATGCCATCGCTAGCTCTCACCATCCACTCCTACCTTCCACCACTTCCGTCACGGCTAATGGTGAGTCACATCCCTTCCATTTCTTACCTTTGAATTTTAATTTGAATTTAAGGCTAGATGTGTATGTGTTAATTTTTAGGTTAATTTATGTTTTACTTTTTAGAACTCTGTTTTTATTGTTACTTTATGGCTTTATTGGAACCTAGGGATAATTGTAGATCTGATTGTAAACATGTCATTCTTGTGTTTTTTGTTTTATAACTTACTATTGTTATTTAGCAATTGTGCTAACTTTGTCTGCTTTAGCTTACGTATAACTACATGTATTGGTTCTTGTATAAGGGGAACTGTGGTTCTAGTGTGGCATATTTCTCTTGTTTTCATAAAGGCTTCTATTTTCAAAAGGTTTCATATGTTTTGTGTCCACTCATTAATTCTTCCATTAATTTAGTATTACAGATTTATGGTAAAGCATTGAAGCTTTTGGGATCCATGGTAAGTTCCTTACTGCAATGTTTTTTATACTTTTTCTCATATATGATTTAATGTGCTCATTGAATGAATATTATAAACTTGGTTTTGGGGTTTACATGTGTTTATGGCTGATTTGAACAATTAAAGTGTTTGTTGTGTTTTTCTATGTTTGTACTAGCCTAATGGTTATGTGCTTTTTTGATGAAATCTTGGTACTGTCAGTTTTAGTGTACTGCTGTTAAGAAGTTTACTGTCTAATGGTTATGCCAAACACCCATGTGTTCCAGTTCCGCTGCAAAGCAATGTTATGCCTAATCTATTCATAATAATTTGTATGGGTCAATTTCTAGACATGTTTGCTGGTCCCTTTTATGTTGTGCAGACCCTGCTTTATTTCATTATTTTTTCATCTTGCAGGTGGGTCTTGGACTTACGCGTGTATGGAAAATGTGACTGATCTCATGAGGTGTTTGGCAATATGGTTTGGTTCTTGGTTCTATAACATTCCATTTGTGTGTTTCGGTTCTGTATGTTTTGGTTTATTGAGCTAGTGTTTTATAGTAACGAATATATGCATATTATGGTATATTGTAACTCTTATTGTTTGAACTTTTAATTTCTTGTATACTCCAGCATGGATAAGCGAAAGAGACTGTGTATGATCTCTACTAAAACTGAAAACGAGCTTCAACATAATGAAGCACAAAGTCAATCGAATGGGCGCTCAACTAATGAAACGAATGATCGCAAATTATCTCTGTGCGAAATCGGAAATGAATAAGGGTATGTGACTTAACAATACTGGAAATCTTGCTAATATACTAATTTTCTCTATGTTTTTATGCTGATCCATATCTTAATGCTTCTTTGTCCAACCTTAGCTATAATGTTAGGTTCAGATATCAACCAATTATTACAAATTGGTATATTTGGTTTAGAACTTTAGATTTTATCTCTTCCATTGATCAATGACGAAAGTTATATGGTATTAACAACTGTAAGAGTTTGACATTTTTGCTTAACTTATTAATGATAAATAGTATACCTATCATGTTGTCACAGTAAGGTAATAAGGTTTTACATGTCAAGTAGGTGACTGTGTGTAAAGCAAGTAAAGTCCATGGTTCTTTTTAAAAAGTTATAATTTAACTAATAGGATCTCTAATTTAGACTATTAACAATGTGACAAAATAAACGATATATTACAAGAAGTCAGTTTAGAAGCTACATCTTCTTCCTCATTGCAACTGACACTTTTGTAAATTTATTTACTTCATTTTATAGTACTATGTATCTTAAAATCTTGACGTTAGTAGCTTGTGTATCATGTCGTTTATACATTTTAAAGTTCATCATTAATCAACACGTTCAACACCCGCACTTTTGATTCAATATTAATGACAATTTAGTTTAAGATACTACTGTACCATATAGTATGATGATATAACAAGATTACATGTAATACGAGAAGTTGATGCATTTGTCGACTTAATCTCCCCTATAACAGTAAGCAAAAGTGCATGTTGCTGAACTTATATATACAGGTTAGTACATGTTGCTGAACTTATATATCCGTTTAGTTGGCTGTCACTAAAATATCTCAACTTGACAACATATAGTGTTTTAGAATTAATTAAAGTATTCCTAAGTGAGCATTAGTTAATTCACTAATCAGAAATTGTATCCTTTTTACTCAGGTAGTGAAACAAATCTTTGGTCACCTCGCTGACTCTTGCGGCTGCCACTTTTGCTATTGATTTGTCGACAGGCTTACTTTGACCCATGCTCTTGAAGAATAGTCCTTCGTTTATTTCATTCTCGAACCTAACTTCAAACTCTTCTATCTTCTTTTGACTCCTCTATCTCTTGCTTGCTTGACTCTGCAGATTCCTCAAAAGCTTGCATTTGGCTTTCAATATTTCCCATTATCTGTCAAAAAATAGAATTGAAGAAAACCCGAGTCAGCATTAGAGTAAGGATAGATAATGAGGAAAAACACCTAAGTTTGCTTGGTTATTGTAGTTAATGCTTTCTGCAGAGGTGGCGATTAAACAGGTTCAGTAATGTGTTCGTGTTGAAACAGGTCAGTTTTAGTATTGCTTAAAACTGAACGGGCCGGGTTGTGTTAACCGACAAACACTATTTTGAACATTTTTAAGTGATTAATGCGTTGCTTGTGATTATATAAGTATCTTTATCCTTGTTTTAAGATTAAATCTTTTGACAAATGATTTAGGAGGTTGTATGCACAGAAGTTATACTCTGGACGAACCCGTTCAACGCATTTAACCCATTCCACTATTAGCAAAGGAAAAGACTTTTTTGGACCCATAAAACGCAACCCAGTATGACCCAAAAAGTGGGTCGAATTGGGTGTCTTTAGCTTTCTATGACTATTTTAAAGCATCTGAGGTTTCCTCTAAATGTGTCAGATTAGTGGAGTGTGAATGCAATTTGTAGGGATACATTCTTGAGTCTAAAAGCAAGATCAGTGACACCCTTGCCAAGCCTTCAGCAAAAGTGAAAAGAGCTTTTCAAATAATCTCTTGATCTGCTGCTATTCTAAAAAAAGAGGTCTATTTTAGCTCGCAAGTTACCATAGGTATCTATATGTTTACCTTTTTCCTTTAACTATATTTCAAACATGTTAACGCTTGGATTTATATTAGTCAATAGGTAGCCGCTAGAGATGGAATAGCCATCAACTTTGAAAATATTAGAGGTGACAATTTGTGTGGGTTAGGTAACAGGGCGATCAGGCCAGATTATGTATCCTATTCCATGGTGAAAACATAGTTTTGTCAAAGTGCAGGTGTTGTAGTTATCACATTGTCAAAAGTTAGCTTTTTACTTCATTGTAAGTGTGTTGCAACTAATTATGTGCTCTTTTATGCAGCCGACACGCAAAGTAGTATGTGCGAAAGAGTTAACAAGCGATGTGAGATAATAGACAACCCGTTGAAAGAAATGATCTGGAAGTGAAAGATTTTGTTGACTTTGCAAGGTTGTTATGTTCTAAAGAGCATTTGCAAGAGGTCAAGAGTTCTCACAATGCTTGCTACCTTTGATGAAGATACAATGATATTGATAGTTTTTAGGTGTCTATTATGGTATTTAGTTGGAGATTTAGACTTAGTTTGCTTTTTTATTAGGTATTCAAGAACATTGTTTGCTTTGTATATGATGAATGGTTCTTTTTTGATAATAAAAAACCCTTGTTCCACTGAAATTGCATTTTTGTTTTCATATGAAGTTTTTAGTTTCTTTCGTTCGTGTAATCTAGTAATTGAGATTTAACATCTCATTTGCCACTATTTTGAAAACATCACAGTGGTAAAAATCATATTGTAACAAATCTTAGTGGCACGGGTTCTGTCACTAAAGTCAACTTGCTTTGTGACCATAGCAAGAGTATCATGACACAAAGTAAATGCCACAAAATCCTTTAAGCTTTACGTGATAGATAATTGTGTGTCACTATAGCTAGAATGGTCAATAGAAACACAACATAAAAGTGCCACTAAAACCCATCAGGTTTGCAGCAACACAAGTAAAAGTGCCACTAAAACCCTTTAGTGGCAGCGACATTAGTGACACTTTTTTTTCTGCCACCGATTCCCTGTCAGGTCTTTAGTGACACATATTTCATCTTTAGCGACACTTTTTGTGTGCCACTAAATGGCCTTTTTTTGTAGTGTTGGTTCCTTATTATGGGAGTGATCCCACGAAAATGAGGGGGGAAAAGGGGTACTAGTTGATTTTTTTATTATCTTGTGAAAATATCTAACATTTACTTGAAGGTAAAATGTGTAGATTTAATATA
>BQNB010089813.1:0-11347 GCA_026074375.1 Tanacetum coccineum
GGTACATGTTTTCTATCTTGTTAATTATTGTGTTCTACACGTGATCATTTATTCCGCTGCGTACTCATGTTAATTTAATAGTTAATTAGATTATAAAACCCAACACATCAAAGAAATCTCAAGCATATAGGTGACGCCTCTCGTTATAATTGATGTAAAGGAGTAAAGGACGCATGATTCAGTTTTGGACCATATAACAGTCGCGCATCTAGACATCTTTCCTCGATAGTGAAACTAATTGTTTTTGATTCTTTATTAATCATGCATCTCAGCAGCTACATGTTCGCAACTTTGAAAAAATAATACATCTATATTTGCATACGAAACAAAGATAGCCACAAATGCCTTTTATATATACTTCTTGTTGTAATACAATGGTATAAAACTTCATAAAATAATAGTTTTATAACTAATGAAAGTGACAGACGAAGATATATTTTTTTATTTCAAAATGTTATTAAATAATTAAAAATGGTGACGAGTGTGTGTTTTCTATAGTTATATAGTAGCATCAATTATTAAAATTAATCCCAACTTTTCAGGGATTCATTCGTTTCAAAACCGCTGCTAAACTAATTACTTAATTAGATGGACGAAAATGACCTTTTTTTAGTTTTTTAAAATGATTGGTCCACATTCCTTCTTATTCTTCTTATTTTAATATTTATTCTTATTTGATCCTAACTATATATATATACATATAAATATATAATATATATAAATATAATATATATATAATATATATATAGTTGAAGGGGTTCTTTTCAGAACCAAATGAAAATACAGAACTGTGAAAACCAATCTTACCCTTTTATTTTTTTAATCAATGGCTATAAATGATCATGGCAGTTTTGTAATTAAAATATAAACAAAAAATATTTAATTAAAATAAAAAGGGCATTATAGGGTTTTTAAAATAACCAAAAGCTACTGAATCTAGATAATGGTAAAGCAGTTACTTATCAAAACTACTCACCACATCCACATACTCTCTCTTCCTCAAGATCTGACCATATCTCTTAACCTAAAATAGTCGTCGTCTCCTTTACAGCCTCTTTATCTTGTTCATTTTTCGATTGAAAATGAAGAAACATATTCGATCTATGTCTTGAATAGCATAAAAAGAACACAACAACCATACTTAGCGGGAATAGGAGGATCGAAGGATTGAAATATGATTTGTCAATTTCTTGTTTACGTTTGATAACCTAAAAAGGTAACATCCTAATTTGGTTATGATTTGACTCAATAGTGTTTAAAAAAAAATTGTTGTCAATCTTATGTACACGTGAGTTTAGGATCATCAAATTGGTGATGTTTTTTATTCATTTCACACTAAAAGAATAACTTGTTTATGGAGAAAAAAATGGAAAAAGATTAAAAAAATGTCGGAGAAATCACCAGACTTTGTTACCGGAATAGATGAGAAAGAAGAGACTTTTTTTTAAATAGTAAAAGTTTGACAAGCTAAGATGTATGTCACTGTTAAGTTTTTATATTAAATTCAAGAAGTAGGAGCAAGCATGTATTTTGTATAATGATATCATTTTTTTTCTTATTTATTGGAGTAAACTACATTTTTGGTCCTTGTGGTTTACCGAATATAACGGTTTAAGTCCAATAGTTTAAAACGTAACGGATTCAGTCCACATAGTTTAAAACGTAACACTTTTGGTCCATTTTTGGACTAAACCCGTTATACTTGACAAACCACAAGGACCAAAAGTGGACCAAAATTGGACCAAAAGTGTTACGTTTTAAACTATTTGGACTGGATCCGTTACGTTTTAAACTATTGGACTTAAACCGTTATATTCAGTAAACCACAAGGACAAAAAATGTAGTTAACTCTATTTAATTTTACTACACCTGATACGCGTAATCATCAACTTAAAATACACATTGATTCATATATTTGGTTTTTTCTTTTTTCCTAATTATGTATAGTATAATTTGTATTCTACAACGTTCAGCTATTAGGAGGAGGGGTAGGGTGTTTTTGGGCTAGGGGTGGGTTTTTATTGGAGGAATTTATTAAATTAGATGTGTGCGGAAAAATAATATAGTACGTTTTTTCAAGTTATAAATTGCTTTTCTATACATTAGACTTTTCTGATTGAGATCTGCTATAATTTGTATTGGTACTATATCTAGATGGTTCATAGACTAAAATTTTTGTTTAACTGTGTGTGACTATCAGGAATCTAACATTGATCAGTTGTAGGTTTAATTTGCATATGTATTTGCTATTTTTTTTTTAGAATGGCAACTATTATAAAACCAACTAGCAGAAATCTATAAAAAGAATACAAAGAGATCAAAATAGGGGTTTTCAACCAACTATCCAACTAAAAGTACAATACAATCTAGAAAGGCACCAAGATGAAATAGCGCCGAAACAAAATGTCAAAAATAACATCTTTACGAGTGGCTTTCGAAGAGAAGAGCAACTGCTTGTTAGTACAAAATATGTCACCGGGTATGAGATGGTTCAAGATTGCTTGTTGGGTCGGGCCGGCAAGCCATCTCCGGGTTGGATCTTGCACTAAACAAAGTAATTTGATGAGACTAATCACATTAAATGCTGATTAATGTTGACTAATCACATTAATGTTGATTAATGTTACCATATCCGGGCCAAGGCCAAGGTCCACATGTGGTTAGTACAGTCCAGGCCTCTGCATGTTATACGTACTATACGTCATCATTTCTCAAACACATTCCACTGCTTAAATGCGTACTCACACCAAACAGTGGAATCATCTCTTGATTCATGGTCTTTTCTTTTCTTTACAATTTCATTCTCGGCTACGATCCCATTTTTTGCGATTCAATCGTACCAAACATCAATGTGTAGACTTAACAATTGTTAGTGTGGCCGTTAAATTGGACCAAAAGTGTTACGTTTTAAACTATTTGGACTGGATCCGTTACGTTTTAAACTATTGGACTTAAACCGTTATATTCAGTAAACCACAAGGACCAAAAATGTAGTTAACTCTATTTATTGACTAGCACCTTTGATACTCGTATTCATCAACTTAAATCACATTGATTTATATATTTTCTTTTTTCCTAATTATGTATAGTTAATTTGTATTCTATTGTTATGATATTGAATGGATTTGTATGTGCAAGGGTTAAAGAAAAGGTGCGGATTTATTAAATAGATGTGTGCGGAAAAATATTATAGGTACGTTTTTTTCAAGTTATAAATTTTCTTTTCTTTACATATAGACTTTGTCTTGATTGGTGAGTCTGCTATGATTTTGTATTGGTACTAGATCTAGATGGTTCATATACTAATCTTTTTTGTTTAACTGTGTGTGACTATCCGGTATCTAACATTGATCAGGTGTAGGTGTTTATGTGCATATGTATTTTGCTATTTGGAAAGATAAGATGAAGATCACTGATCAATTTATTTAATTATTAGTTAATTTTATAAACCTGTAAATGTTAATGTGTTACAAGTTTGTTTCATTGTTATTTTCCGCTGTCAAAACGAGTTGTTTGATTGCTAATTTTTGTTTTCAAAACACGTTGGTTTGGTTGCACTTTTTCCTGTCAAAAGAGCAAGTTCGGTGGCTGTTTTTTTATGTCAAAACGAGTGTGTTTGGTTGCTGTTATTTATGTCAAAACAAGGTTGTGTTGTGGGCTGCAGTTTTTTGTTGTCAAAAGGGCATGTTTTGCTGCTGTTTTTGGTCGTCAACATATGTTATATGGTTATTTCTATTGATGTCAAAACAGGTTGTTTGAGACTTTGACTGCAGTTTTTTACCGTCAACCCAAGCTGTTTAGTTAGAAACTTTGTTGTCAAAATAGGGCGATTTTTTGCTGTCAAAATACGGTATTTTTTTGCTATCAAAATGGTTTTTTGGTTGGTTGTTTTGTTTCTAAAACGAGGTTGTTTGGCTGTTATATTAGCTGCAAAAATAGGTTATTTAGTTATCTTTTTTGGCTCCATAAAGGGTTGTTAGGTTGGGTCATAACTTTGGAATAGAAGCGGTTCATGAACGGCTAGGTTGTTATTATTTGGCATATATGGTATATGATAATTTATTTACCAAGATTAGCTTAGGAGTAAGTGTGCATATGTGTTTTGTTATATTATGCATATATGTCACACTTTTTGATTTTAGTTGGTATCTCGTTAGGTTATGATATCCTTGCATTTTTTCCTGGGCACTTATGCATGATTATTTTGTTTGACTTGTATTTTACGTTGTCATATTAAAGAAACTTGACTAATAAAGAATAACAATGACGATGACAACAAAATATATGTGCATGTCTAAAGAATTTTAAGTTGTAATATTATTCGTATAATGTTGTTTGTGGGTTTAATGTTAAGTGTTTTTTGGCAAATACATGTGCACAGCCGAAAACACTAGTCGAATGAGATAAGTTTGTTGGCCCATGTTGTATTTAATCATATGCAATTCGATTTAAAGGTGGGTTTCAACAATATTTTGTTATCACAGTTGGTTGGACTCTTTGTTTTTATAGTAATGCATATTTTGTTTGTTTTCGTCATTAGCTTATGGTAGCTACGAATTAGAAATTTATTTCTAGTTATTTTGGGTTCTCATGCTACATACATGAGTAGTTTTAATAAAGGCAAATACATGTGCACATTGTAACACCCCCAAAAATGAGTCATAGCGGAAGTAATGTCTGGGGGCGTTACTTCATAATACACAGGGCTAGATACAAGAGAACGACCTCTAAGTGTGTCGTTTGAAAAGTAATCTCGTTGACTTTCTTGAAATTGATAAAACATTTTTCCCATAATTGCATCACAATGAAAAGCTTGAAAACAATACAACGAGATTTGATCATTTGAATGTAGTAGACTCCAATGCACATCAATAAATCCGAGCATCTAATTCACCTGAGAAAAACATGCTTAAAAACGTCAACATAAAGTTGGTTAGTTCATAGGTTTGTTTAAATATAAACATGAAATCAAATGAGTGAATTTCCCTACGGTATCAACACAGTAGCATGTAAAACGTTTAGAGACTACTGTCTCCCTACAGTATCATAAAATGCGTTTAAGTATAAACGTTGGAAACCAAAGACTTGTAAAACATGCATGACTATTTCAATCCCTTATAATAGCCAAAAAAATGTATGTTTAATTGTTGGACCGCAATTTCCTAAAGTGTGTATTGCCTAGCAATAGTACATGTGAGCATGACCATCGTATCCCATACATGGTCATCTCTTGTGATTACGATTATACCCCTAAGTTCATGAAGTTGTACGTAGACTTGTATGTATGCCACTTTATTCAAGGCACGGTGATTGTTCTTGAGTATGTTGTACTGGCCCTGAGGCCTCAGGCCAGTAATGATCCGACATGTTATAACGTTCGTTCCCGGTGATAGCTAGTCACCCGAACGGGGGTCGTCAATCCCGAATAGATCTATTTTATAACATTCGCGCTTACCCTCCGAGTAAGTAACAGTTCATGCAACCTAATCTAATCCGTAATCATATGAGTGAAAACTAAAGTTGTTGCGTCCATGAATGAAAACAAGTATTGTATCTCAGCGCGAGATATGTGAATGAGTATGGAAATCAACCAAGTAAATGCGTTTGTAAACATGTATGCAACCGAGTTGTAAATGAACACGTAACGAGTTTAAATAAAACACGTAAGCGAATTTGTAACAAGCATGTTCTCACCCCAAAAATATATGTAAAACCAGTAAAATATGGGGCTATGAAACTCACCTTGATGTTGAAGAACGATTGACAGATAGGCATCTAATATGCACAACACGACGGAAGACGAAACGGCTTGACCGAGAAGTTGCCGTTTATCTTAACGGTTAAATCCCACTAGTTTAGGATAATGAATTTAGCTACCCGATGGATGATTACATCAAGCGACCCGTTGGTAAAAGATTTAGACTCCGAGCGGCAGTTTGGTTTGGTGGTTGGTTTGGTAAAACAATTCAAAAGTATATAATTCATATGGTGAATTATATAACAAAATATGTAATATATTCCATATATATTACCTTGAAAGATGAACAATTATATAATTCTTTTATGTGAATTATATAAGATTCGACCAGAAACCAAAAAAGATTTAATTTGAAGTTACTATATCCGTGCAAAGTATTAATAATAGTGTTAAGTAATACTTTAAACCAAATAGGTTTGACACGTTTTCGGAATCACCAATATTAGTAATATATAAGTTCTTGCATAACGTAATTAGACGTTTTTAATGTTACCAATTATAGAATACGGTTGTTTCGAAAGTCCGTACAATTGTTTTGACTTTATTTTCTAGCGGGATTTATATAATAACATTTCATATATTTTAGTTATTTTGTTTGTTTGTTGTCGAGTGATTATGAATTAGTATAAATTTAATAACACATTAAATTTACCCGTTGTCCTATTTATCGTCATGTACAAGACGATAAAGGTTGTAGCTATAAATTTAATTTGTATATACATTTTTAGAAATTTCGCCATGACCTTTTCGTTTATGTGACATTTCCCATCTTTACAAAAACTCAACGTTTTCCCTTTTTCAATCAACCAATCTACGTTTAAAACATCGCATGTTTTAATAAGTACTTATTTTAAACAAAAGTTAATAGCTAACTAAACAATATAGCCAAGAAAACCCTATGTGGGTTATTTTAAAATTTTGTACCTAAAACACAAACCGAAAGCTGTTAAACAGAAACCAAAACACACTTTGTGGTGTTAAACTGCCAAAACCAAACGTCCTTATCGCACTGTTGTCCCAAACACCCAGTTTGGGGTTTTCCTGTCCCCAAACACCACCTTTGGTGTATCTGCTCACCCAAACACCCTACCGGTAAATCTGCTCACCAAAACAACCTTTAGGTAAATCTGTCACCCAAACGCACCTTTTGGCAGTTTACATAAACCTAAACTTACCCTGTCATGATTCCCTTTATACAAACAACTATGTGTTTTTATCCACCTAATGCACCCTAATGTGATTCTATTCAAAAAACCAAATTGTACCCTAATCGGTTTTATGTAAACAAAATTGCACCTTCTTTTGCATTAACCTAAAGCCAAACGCACCTTTGGGGTGTCACATCCAAACGCACCCCTTGGGTGAAATATAAACCAAACGCAGCCTTCAGCTGCTGCTACAAAACCAAACGGACTCGCTGCGGTCCGACGCACCCTCGTGGGTGGTGATAAAATAAACCGGACGCACCCTATAGCGGCGGCAGCCCACCAAACCCACCCCATGGTGGCGGCTGCCCCACCAAACGCACCCTCGTGGTGCTTAGGAATAATCAAACGCACCCTATATTATGAAAACCACAACCCAATGCACCCTTTGGCTGTTGAGACACCAACCAGCCGCACCCTTGTGATGCGGTGGCCGTCAACCGAACGCACCCCGGGTGGCGACTTCGCCAAACAAAACGCACCCTATGGTGCATATAAAAACTGAAACGCGCCCTTTCTGGTGACCCAAATCAAACGCACCCTTGTGGTCGTTTATTTGTCGAAACAAGCACCACCTTCGTGGTGGTTTTCACCACAGAAACAAACACGCCCTTCGTGGCTGTTTTACTCCCGAAACAAACGCACCTGTTGGTGCTGAAAAGAAAACCGAACGCACCCTCTCGGGTGGCTGCCGCTAAACCACCGAAACCAACACCCTTGTGGTGTTTTCTTTAAAACCGAACGCACCCTAAGGGGGTTTGTGACAGCGGCTGGGAGATGATGATGGTGATGTTATGATGATGATGATGGCGACGTTATGAAGATGATGAGGGGATGACGATGGTGATGATGGTGGGGGGCTGGCGGCTGTGGTGGTGGTAGGGGTGGCAGCGCGTGACGGCGAGTGATATAGTGGATCGGATAGATCGGGTGAAGATCTATCTTTTTGGACTCGGCCGGAAAACTCGCCGGAAAAGTTTTCCGGCGGTGGTTGGCCGGAAAAGGTGGCGGCAGGCCGGAAAAGATGGCGGCAGGGTGGTGGCCGGAAAAGTGGGAGGGAGAGAGAGAAGTATAAATGTGTGTGTGTTTTGTTTTTGAATTAAATGAAAAAAATGAATAAGTTATATATATATATATATATATATATATATATATATATATATATATATATATATAAACTTTTAAAACAAGATGTAATGTGTATAATAGTTGAGGGTTGGTTATGTAAATACTTCATAGGGACCAAAAGTGTATCTTTTGAGTATTATTTTGTAAAATAGCGGTTCGGGACTCGTTTGAGCGACTTAACGGACGATTTAAAATACGAAACTTGCGCCATTGTTTTCCAAATCATTTTTCCCATAAAAACGAGTATTTACTTGATAGTATTTAATAAATATTTTTATAACATTTATAAAAATATTCGTTATTTATTTGGTAACCCTGTTATGCCTTGTCCGAAATAAAAATGGATTTCAACTCGAATTTTCGCGTTATCAACAAACGTTTTTGAATAAATTGTTAAATGATTTTATTTAATATTTTTATTAAATAAATAGTGATAATTAAATATAATTTAATTATCTTTGTGCCGGTACGTGTTGTGTGCGCTGTTCAAAATTTTGCGAGGGTATTTTAGTCACTTTATGGTTGTTTTCGGGTCTCGGGCAAAACTGGAAAGTTGTCAGGAATGTCGTTTTACATCAAATTGCCTTAGAGTCCGAATAATGAAAACGTGATTTAGCTGCTCGTTTTTGATAAATCAACCTAGGAATAACATATATTTCCTTTAAATATGTTCCGAAAAATTACCGGTTACGCGTTAATCGCTTTTATGTGACAATAAAAGACCAAAAGTCAAAGGATAAAATAGTCATTTAAAATTTCGAAAATTACCGGATGTTACACACATACTCCAAAGTTATATTATTCCTTATTAAAGTTCCAAAAAAAATATATTATTCCTTATTAAAAGTCTTCATTAACGTAGAGATACAATACAATTATGTACATTTTGTTTCGATATAGACATTGGATTTAAATATGATTAACACAATAATTGTTTTCTTTTATTGAAATCAGGTTTATGGATGTTGCAGATTATTTGTGTAGAAAAGAGGATGGCGATGTAGATTACATGTAGAACACAATTTTATATGAAGACGATCCATGTGTAATCGAATTGAAGACGTTAAATTTAGAATAGGGATATATGTACAGATCTTACACCTAAAGTTTCCTTAATAACAATGGAGTGCACATGTGTCTTGCGTCAAGAAGAAAAGATGCACATGTATTTTACGTTAAATACATCTATGTTGAGTAAAATTTTCAAATTATTGTATTTCTTTCAGTCTATTTAGAATGTCAAACTTAAACAAGACTAAAGTTTGTTGGTGATGTGCAGAACTATACTTGAAATTGTTTCTAAACATCTGTGCAAATCTGTACTAATGTAATAGACCATATTAAAAAATTAAAAAAATCATTTGTATCCGAAAAGTGACGAGCTCAAAAAAGAAAACAAATAAATAAAATAAATTAGCTGCATAAATTGAAAAAGATGTTAAACTCGTTTCCTCAAATTGTGGATCTGACAAAAATAAATTGGTTTAAAATATACATTTATAAATTTTTGAAAAAAGAGTTTTACCAAAATGCCCTTTTGATTTAAAATTAAATGATATATATATATATATATATATATATGTGTGTGTGTGTGTGTGGTTAGCCGTGTTTTTTAGTAAAAGTGATGTCATAATATTCCCCAAAGCCTTGTATAAGAAAAACATAGTTTACAGGAATTCATTTAAGCTAATTGAGCCTAGGTGACGGGTTTAAGCCTAGGACCGGCCCAACATAAAGCCCATACAAACCAAGTAGGGTTTTATCTCTTGTAACTATATAAAGCCCTCTCCAAGTGTGGAGAGGGTGTTGATTCTCATTTTTCTTTTCTAGTGCAAGTAACCATCTTCATTTTTCTCTCTTTGTCTCTCTCTCTTTAGTTCTTTCTCTCTCTCTTTAAAATCTCTTATCTTTTTTGTGTTTTTGGTGATGAAATGATATCCTCTAACATGTGGTATCAAGAGCCGATGTTGGATTTATTGGTTATTTTTGTGGTTGCTTAAGCTTATTCGGTTTGCTTATTTGAGCTTATTAGAGTCGGCTTAATATTTTTTTTCGTTTGTTTTCTTCTACTGGTTGCTACATCAAATTTGTTTCCTATATCAAATTTGGTTGTGGGCCTTCGTTTATTAGTCCATTCTCAAAATTTTATGCCATGTTTTTTCATTCGAGTAAAACTGTTTTAAAGTTTAATGGTTTTTTTGTTTGTTTTCATTCGGTTGTAAAACTCTTCTCCCCTCAAAAGTTGTTTTACTTCTTACTTAAATTTTGATACAAAAACGTTTTCTTGTCTATCTTTCTTGTTTGGTGACATAGTTTGTTCTTCATGGTTTTTTCGTAGCTTATTGTGGCTTAAACTTGGCTTATTTTTGAAGCTTATTCTGTTGTAAACGAGCTTATCTTTCAAGCTTATTTTCGAGCCTATTAGCTACTAGTTTTTGTGGTTTTTTAAGTGGTAAACTCCTTATCTTCAAGAGCTTATTTGTCAGCTTAATTTAAAAGCTTATTTAAACTTATTTTGGATGGATTATTCCTTATTGTGGTCTACGTTTGAAACATCCAAGGAAACATAGATCCACATTTTTAGCATCAAGGACGATTTAGGGTTTGGCATAAAGACAATACAAGGACGCTAGTACGTTTTTTGGCTTTTTGTGAAGGCACCGGATTAGCAACGCAAGCTTTAACCGAACTCGCAGCCTCTTCATCAACCGAACTCGCAACTTCTTCATTAACCGAACTCGCAGCTTCTTCATCAAACGAACTCGCAACTCTCTTTCATGAACCGGACTCGCATTCCCTTTGAAACCGAATTCACAATATTGTGTAGGAACCGAATTAGCAAGTCCACAAGAACAAAACTATACACGTTTTAAGTTAATTTGGGTTTTTTGGTTTCGAGTGTCGGTTAACTACGGGACTTATAACTACTACCATTGGGATCGTGATCCTCTTTCGATCATCGTGGTATATTCGGTTTTCACCGATGATAACCGTATGACTCCGCGAGATTAAAATATAAAACGTTATCATATTCATACATTTAAACGAACAAGAAAAGAAAATGGAGGGAATCGTTTATAATTATTAACAAAAATTCAAATTTTACACCTTTGGTCCTTGGATTTCAAGTTAAATTCATTATTAGTCCTTAGTTGGCTTATTAACCTTTTTTGTTAAAACAACTTTACACCGTTAGTCCTTATTCTTATAAAACAGCCCGTTAGTCCTCCAAAGTGAAACGTAATTGCACCGTTAG
>BQNB010089813.1:12990-27312 GCA_026074375.1 Tanacetum coccineum
GTTTTTTTTATTTTTGAAAACGAATAAAGACGTATAAAACGTAAGAAAACGAAGAAAGGGGTCAAAAAACAAAAGAAAACGTCCAAAACGGAAGAAAACTAAACCGTAAGAAATCGAACGAAAACGTAAAAAACTGACAAAAAAGTAAGAAATCGGACAAAAACCTAAGAAATATGACGAAAACGTAAAAAAACAGACGCAAACGTAAGAAATCTGACGAAAACGTAAAAAACTAACGAAAACGTAAGAAATCGGACGAAAGCGTAAGAAATCTGACGAAAACGTAAAAAAACGAACGGAAACGTAAGAAATCGGATGAAAACATAAAAAACAGACGAAAACTTAAGAAATCGGACGAAAAGGAAACGTAAAAAACGGACGAAAACGTAAGAAATATGACGAAAACGTAAAAAAATGGACGAAAACGTAAGAAATCAGGCGAAAACGTAAGAAATCGAACAAAAACGTATAAAACAGACGAAAACGTAAAAAATTGGATGAAAACTTAAGAAATCGGACGAAAACGTAAGAAATCGAACCAAAACGTAAAAAAACAGACGAAAACGTAAGAAATATGACGAAAACGTAAGAAAACGGGCGAAAACGTAAAAAAACAGACGAAAACTTAAGAAATCAGACGAAAACGTAAAGAAATGGACGAAAACGTAAGAAATCGGACGAAAACGTAAAAAATGGGACAAAAACGTAAAAAAAGAACGAAAATGTAAAAAAGAGACGAAAACGTAAGAAATCGGACGAAAGCGTAAAAATCAGACGAAAACATAAGAAATCGGACGAAAACGTAAAAAAATGAATGAAAACGTAAAAAACGGACGAAAACGTAAGAAATCAAACGAAAACGTAAAAAAACAGACGAAAACGTAAGAAATCAGACGTAAACGTAAGAAATCGGACGAAACCGTAAAATAACATACGAAAACGTAAGAAATCGGACAAAACGTAAAAAAAGAATGAAAACGTAAAAAAACAGAAGAAAACGTTAGAAATCGGACGAAAACGTAAAAAACAAAAAAAAAATCGACGAAAATGTAAAAAGTCTGACGAAATGTATAAAATGTTTTAAAATGTATGAAAACACCATAATTTAGTGGGTCGGCCTGACCCAAACCGTTTGACCCGTGACCCGTTAGACCCATTTTTAAAACATGACTTGTTTGACCCATGACCCATTTAACACATGACCCATTTGACCCATGACCGAAACCGACCCAACCTGACCCATTTGCCACCTCTAATTTTCACCTAGTCTTTTTACCTAAAAAGTGAAAAACGTACGCGAGTGATAATTGAAAACTAAAATCGGTTTGAGAAATATATGCCTTGTGGTTAAGGCCTTAGTTCCTACTAAAGACAATAATAAAGCACATAGGTGAGTTATTTTGCATACTAATTTCTCCTTACATACTAAGGGACAAATCTAGACCATTCATTTCATTAGATTAAAAAGACAAGATTTAAGATTAAAAAAAACATGAAGGAACCAAAAGTGTAAATTTACTAAAACTCACACTAACCACTCCCTCATTATTTGTAGAGTTGGCAAATCTTGCCTAAATTGCAATTAATTAACCTTTTTGATATTTTGTATGGCTTTTTACGCTTTTACGTTTTTTTATGTTTTTTTACGTTTATTTACGTTTTTTTACGTTTTTTACGTTTTTCTACGTTATCATACGTTTTCGTCTGCTTTCGCATGTTTTCGTCCGCTTTCGCGTGTTTTCGTTGTTTTCGCAAGTTTTCGCGTGTTTTCGTTCTTTTTAGACGTTCTCGCACGTTTTCTTATGTTCTCGCACGATTTCTTACGTTTTCGCACGTTTTCGTTTGTTTTCACACTTTCTTCTGTTTTCGTCCGCTTTCGCACGTTTTCTTTCGTTTTCACATGTTTTTACACGTTTTCGTCTGTTTTTGGACAATTTCTTACACTAACCATGAGGGTACGCTCTGAAACCAAAAAAACAGTTGTATCCAGCGATCGGCAGATCCTTCAGACGTAGCTGACCAGTCCTAGGAACATACAACATGACCCGACGCTCCGGCGCGGACGCAAATCACGCGCAAACTCAACCAATCCTCATTTTACCGCCTCCGAAATCCCAAAGGCTTCCCGCTCGCAAAAGACACACCAACAATACTCCACATATCCTGCCTCAGGAACACTACACTGCTAATCCTCCAACTGATTTAAGCAAACCGACGTGAAAAACCCGGTCCAACCGCCTCTCCCCACGCACGCAACATATCACGACTAGACTCCCATAACCAGCGGCAACCAACAAACCAAAGACACCACCACACACCAACTCCCCCCAACTCCTTTATTTATGATAATTTTTTATTTTATTTATTTTATTTCCCCTTTATATCTTCACCCCCCCCTTTTTTTTTCTTGTTTTTATTTTCCCCCCTATTTTTTATTCTATATTTTTTTTTTTTTTTCTTTATTTTCCCCCCCCCCCCCCCCATACCTCCCCCCCCTCCCTCACCCACCCCCCCACCCTTCCCCTTATAATGTTTTTCACCCTCCCCCCCTCCACATTTTTTTGTTTATTTATTATATTTTTTCCCCCCCCTTATTTTTTTTTCCCATTTTTCTTTTTTTTAAACCCCCCCCCCCCCCCACCCGCACCCCCCCCCCATTTTTATTTGTTTTTTTTTTTCTTCACCACCCACCCCCCCCCCCCCCCCCCATTTTTTTTGTTTTTTATTTGTTTTTTTCTATTTTTTTTTTATTTCCCCCCACTACACCCCCCCCCCCCCCCCACCCTTTTCCCCCTTTATTTCCCCCCCATTTTTTTTTTTTCTTTTCCCCCCCCCCCCCTTCCCACCCCCACCCCCCCCCCCCCTTTTTTTTTTTTTTTTTTTTTCCCCCCCACCCCTGTTTTTTTTCATTTTCTCCCCCCCCCCCCACCCCCCCCCCCATTTTTCCCCCCTTTTTTGTTTTTTTTTATTTTTTTTTTTATTTTTATTTTTTTTATCGCACTTTATTTTTTGTTTTTGTTTTGTTTGTTTTTTATTTTTCCCCCCCCCCCCCACCCCCCCAATTTTTTCCCCCATTTTCCCCCCCCCCCCCCCTATTTTTTTTTTTTTTTTTTTATTTTTTTCCTTTCCCCATTTATTTTTTCCTATTTCGCTTTTTTTATTTTTTTATCCCCCCCCCCCCCCCCACCCCCCCGCCCCCCCCCTATCCCACCCCCCCCCCCCCTTTTTTTTTTTTTTCACCCCCCGCCCCCAACCTTTTTTTTTTTCCCCCCCCCTTTTATTTATTCCTCCCCCCCCACTTTTTTTTTTGTTTTCCCCCACCCCCCCCCCCACCCCCCCCCCCCCTCCGCCCCCTCCCACCCCCCCCCCCCCCCCTGTTCCCCTTGTTATCCCCCATTTTTTATCTTTTTTTTGGTTCCCCCCCCCCGCCCCCACCCCCCCCCCTCCCCTTTCCCCCCCCCATTTTTCCCCTTTTTTTTCCCCCCTATTTTTTACTCCCCCCCCCCCGCTCCCCTAATATTTGTTTCCCACCCCCCCTAATTTTGTTTCCCCTCCCCCCCCCCCTTTTTTCGATTTGATTGTATATACGCCCCTCCGTTTCCCCCCCCCCCATTCCCCCCCCCCCCCCCCTTTTTCGGGTATTTTTTTTGTTTTTTATTTCGCCACCCTTTCCTTGTATTTTATTCATTATATCGATCTTTTTTTTTTTTTTCCCCCCTTTTTTTTTTTATCCCGCCCCCCCCCCTCCCCCCTTTTATATTTTTTTCTTTTTTTCCCCCATCAGCATTTGCGAGTTTTCGTCGGCTTTCGCGCGTTTTCGTCAGCTTTTGCGCGTTTTGGACTGTTTTCGCATGTTTTCGGGCGTTTTTGTCTGTTTTTTAGACTTCCCACAGTTTTTCTTTATTTTTCTCGCACTCTTCATTACGTTTTCTTTCGTTTTCACTAAAAAACGTTTTTTTCGTTTACCACGTACGTTTTCGTCTATTTTTTGACATCTTCATATGTTTTCGCATGTTTTCTTAAGTTTTCATACGTTTTCACACGCTTTCGTCCGCATTCGCGAGTTTTCGTCCACTTTTGTGGCGTTTCTTAAGCTTTCGCGCGTTTTCGTCAGTGTTCAGACGTATTTGGCCATTTTGAGACGTTTTTGGCAGTTATAAGTCGGTTGCTTCTGTTTTCATACGTTATCTATCAATGATATTATACCAAAAACCCTAAACCCTTAACCACTAGGTATAATATCACAAGTGACATGTACATAAACTTTAAGATCTATACCAAAAACCTTAAACCACTAAGTATAATATCATAAGTGATATATACATAAACTTTAAAATTTATAACAAAAACCCTAAACCCCTAACCACTAAAACATATACCAAAAACTCTAAACCACTAACCACTAGATATAATATCACAAGTGATGTATACATAAACATTAAAATCTATACCAAAAACCTTAAACCTTTAACTAGTAAACCCTATAAAAAAACCTTAAACCCATAACCACTACGTATAATATCGCAAGTGATGTATACATAAACTTTAAAGCCTATACCAAAAACCCTAAACCCCTAACCACTAAACCCAATACCAAAAACCTTAAACCCATAACCACTACGTATAATATCGCAAGTGATGTATACATAAACTTTAAAGCCTATACCAAAAACCCTAAACCCCTAACCACTAAACCCAATACCAAAAACCTTAAACAACTAACCACTAAACGCTATACCAAAACCGTAAACCACGAACCGCTAAACCCGATACCAAAAACCCTAAACCCCCCTCCCTAACCACTAAACCCTATATCAGAAAACCTAAACCCCTAACCACTAAACCCTATACCAAAAACCCTAAACCCCTAACTACTAAACTCTATACCAAAACCCTAAATCCCTAACCATTAGGTATAATATCACAAGTGATATATATACATAAACTTCAAAATATATACCAAAACCCATAAACCCCTAACCACTAAACTCTATACCAAAAACTCTAAACCCGTAACCACTAGATATAATATCACAAGTGATATATACATAAATTCTAAAATCTATACCAAAAACCCTAAACCCCTAACCACTAAACCCTATACCAAAAACCATAAACCCCTAACCACTAGGTATAATATCACAAGTGATATATACATAAACTTTAAAATATATACCAAAAACCTTAAACCCTTAACCATTAAACCATATACCTAAAACCCTAAACCTTAAACCCCTAACCACTAGGTATAATATCACAAGTGATGTATACATAAAATTTAAAACCTATACCAAAAACCCTAAACCCATAACCACTAAAGCTCATACCCAAAACCCTAAACCCCTAACCACTAGGTATAATATCACAAATGATGTATACATAAACCACTAAACCCTACCAAAAACTCTAAACACCTAACCACTAAACCCTAAACCACTAACCGCTAAACCCTATACCAAAAACCCTAAACCCCTAACCACTAAACTCTATACCAACAACCCTAAACCCCTAACCACTAGATATAATATCACAAGTGATATATACATAAATTCTAAAATCTATACCGGAAACCCTAAACCCCTAACCACTAAACCCTATACCAAAAACCCTAAACCCTAAGTATAATATCATAAGTGATGTATAAATAAAATTTAAAACCTATACCAAAAACCCTAAACCCCTAACCACTAAACCCTATACCAAAAACCCTAAACCCCTAACCACTAGGTATAATATCACAAATGAAATATACATAAAACTTTAAAATCTATACCAAAAACCCTAAGCCCATAACCATTAAACCCTAAATTCCTAACCACTAGGTATAATATCACACCTCATATACACATTAACTTTAAAATATATACCAAAAATCCTAAATCGCTAACCATTAAACCCTATACCAAAAACCCTGAATACCTAACCACTAGGTATAATACCTAACCACTAGGTATAATCTCACAAGTGATATATACATAAACTTTAAAATCTATACCAAAAACCCTAAACCTTATACCAAAAACCCTAAACCCTATACCAAAAACCCTAAACCCCTAACCACTAGGTATAATATCACAAATGAAATATACATGAAATTTTAAAATCTATACCAAAAACCCTAAACCCCTAACCATTAAACCCTAAATCCCTAACCACTAGGTATAATATCACAACAGATATATACATTAACTTTAAAATATATACCAAATATCCTAAACCGCTAACCATTAAACCCTATACCAAAAACCCTAAATACCTAACCACTAGGTATAATACCTAACCACTAGGTATAATATCACAAGTGATATATACATAAACTTTATAATCTATACAAAAAACCCTAAACCCTATACCAAAAATCCTAAACCTTACACCAAAAATCTTAAACCCCTAACCACTAGGTATAATATCACAAGTGATATATACTAAACCTTATACCAAAAACCTAAACCCTTAACCACTAAACCCTATACCAAAAAACCTAAACACCTAAGCACTAAACCCTATACAAAAATTCAAAACCCCTAACCACTAAACCCTATGCCAATAACCCTAAACCCTATCCCTAACTACTAATCCCTATACCAAAAACTCTAAACCCTTAACCACTAAACCCTATACAAAAAATCATAAACCTCTAACCACTAGGTATAATATCACAAGTGATATATACATAAACTTTAAAATATATACCAAAAACCCTAAACCCCTGACCACCATATGTAATATCACAAGTGATATATATACATAAACTTTAAAATCTATACTCTAAACCCTTAACCTCTAACCACTAAACCCTATACCAAAACCCCTAAACCCCTAACCACTAAACCCTATACCAATACCTTTATAAAGTAAGATTCACCCGTGGCTTAACATTTATTATCCTTGACATTGTAGTATCACCAGTGATAAATAAATAATAATAATAATATCTCATGTGATAAAGTAACATAATGTGACATTAGTCATGGTATTCCACATATAATTAATATCACATGTGATAAAGCAATATAATGTGGCACTAACTGTGATTATTTTTGAAATTCTTAACATGTAATCAATGTTATGTATCACTTGTGATATTATACTGTTAGTAGGATTAAAAGGATTAAAACATAGTTTTGTGAGAAAATAGTGTTTTTATTTAATTTTCACAAATTATGTTTGATATATGGTTAGAATGGTAAAGATGTTTATTTTTTAATGTCAAACATGATGAACAATTTAATGTTTTTACATAAATACTTACGCTCATTTCATGACATCATGTTGAGTGTTCGAACGTACAAATATATTATATCACATGTGATATTTCAAGTAGGTTTGATAAAAAATAAAATTATTCGATATTCACCAACTTCTATAAATAAATTGTTTTGATTTGGAGGTCCAAAAATTATGTATGATAAATGGTTGAAAAGCTAAGGATATATACTTTTCAATGCCAAAAACGATGAGTCAGTTGAAGTTCCACACAAATATTTATACCCGTTTTACGAAAGCATGTGAAGTGTTATAACTTACAGATTAGTGTAATATCACACGTGATATATCAAACAAAATACTACACCGAGAAAAAACAAAAAAAATACAAAAAGAAAAAAAAAAGTTTGTCGAAAGTATATGAAAGTGCCCCTCTATTGAAAGATAATTTAATGCTCGTCACGATGGTGTAATTTATGTATCTTAACGTTTTGCGGTTTTTGCGACACGTAATTTTTAAAAATAAGGATGAAAATGTGTTTTAATTAAAAAACACAAAAGTTTAATCTTATCCATTAAATAAAATTAAATCTTAGATTAATCCTCATCATTAGATCAAACTCAAATGGATGATGAAGATTTGTCCCTTGGTATGCGAGAAGAAACTGATATGCAAATGAACTTTTCTCATACTACATACGTACAAACTTACATGCATCATGCATGCTTACCTAAATACTTAATATAACTTAAGTTTTACAAAGTTATATATAGATATTTAAGTATGTTTTGCGCAAAACTTTTAAGTGATTATGGACGATTAATCATTTAAAATAAGCTAGTTTAAATATGTACGTGAGTTATTTTTGTTATTATCGTTATAAAACAGGTCAATGAAAGATGACATCTAGTATATATATTTCACTGTACGTATGATTATTACTTATTTAGGCGAAAATCGTGCATTATTTGATCATCGGACACATGGACCAGCAAATAGCTAGCTAGGATTTTATGACAAAATGTATCCACAACCAAATCCGATGAATGACAGCTTTTGTTAGGTTATGATTTGTATGTGTGTAATTATACGATATGGATTTTATCAACACGAGTTGTCGTTAACCCATTCAATGATTATTATGTGTTTTAAGAGAGAATTGACTTAGGATAATTAATTTGATCGTCTTCCTCTTTCAAATTCCTTACCTTTTGTTTCTGGTTTGGAATATGATGTGTTAGAAAATAGATGATGGTGGCAGATATCCTTTCTACTTTGTTTGCTTATTTAATTATTTGTTTACTTTTGCTTTTTTAACACTATGTGTACATACTCTTTTTTATTTGAATATGCACTTTGCTGTGCAATCATACACAAATATATATATATATATAGAGGAAGGTTAAAATAAAAAGACAAATATTCGTGAGAAGGATAAAAAGAAAACTTTTTTTAAAAAGGTTCTCGAAAAATTCCAAAAAAATTCCATTAAATCAGGTATGTTGTGCATAAAAACATGTAAAAGAATTTTTTCTAATTTGGAGTTTTTATACCTTTTTTTTTTAATGCGCAAAAAAAGAAAATTTATGCACAAAAAATTTTATGCACAAATTTTTTCGACTTGTTATAGTTTGATGCGTAATAAAATTTTGATACTAAAAGTCAAAAGAAGTTGTGTACAAAAACGATTTTAGATGCACAAAAAACCGATTTAATGCACAAACGTTTTTTTCATAATTTTTTTCGGAAAAACTATCCACTTTTAGAAAAACTTCCTTTACAACTTTTTCATACACCAACATACACGATCTTATGGAATTTTTCCAGTATTTTTTGAGAACTTTAAGAAAAATCTTTTTATCCTTCTTACGAATATTTGTCTTTTTATTTGATCTTTATCATATATATATATATATATATAGTAGGGATCCAGTGAGAAGTAAATTAAAATAAGAAGTGGTGAGAAGTGACTAAAACCACACATTTGAGATGCAACGACTTGTATTAGATGCATTTTTATTCATTTATATGCATCATTTTGTGTTTCGAACGTTAATTCGATGCGTAGATGGTACAAATTGATTTTCATGATTTTGGCACATGCAGAGGAACAAAAAACAAGAGAAAAAATGAAATGCATCTAATATACGTATATGCATCTAATTAAAAGCTAGAAAACACATTATGATGCGTTATAATGCATCTAAGATTATAAAGATGCATCTAATTTAAGTCGGTGCATCTCGGATATGTGGTTATAGTTATTTCTTATCCTTCTTATTTTAAGAAAACTTTTATTTGATCCTAACTCTATATATATATATATATATTAAGAATTCAATGAGAAGTAAATTAAAATAAGAAGTGGTGAGAAGTGATTATAACCACACATTTGAAATGCAATGACTTGCTTTAAATGCATTTCTATTCATTTAGATGCACCTTTTTGAGTTTCGAAAGTTAATTTGAAGTGTAAATGGTGCAAATTGATTTTTATGATTTCGGCATATGTAGAGGAACAAAATAAAAGAGAAATCATGAAATGCATCTAATATACGTATATGCATCTAATTAAAAGTAAAAAAACACATTATGATGCATTATAATGCATCTAAGATTATAGAGATGCATCTAATTTAAATCGGTGCATCTCGGATATGCGATTATAATTACTTCTTATCCTTCTTATTTTAAGATTATTTCTCATTTGATCATATATATATATATATATATATATATATATATATATATATATATATATATATATATATAATATATATAGTAAAGCATTTTTTCTTGGAAGAACCACTTTTATATACAGAACCAACTCTTTTACTCCTAAAATTCATGATGTACATATATCAAATGCAAGATGTGCGACTTTGTAAATAAATACGAATTATAATAATAAAAAAAATAAAAGCAAGAAGGGCAATTGAGTAACTTTGTATTTTTTTCCTAAAAATTGCTTAAAAACCGTATAATATGCATATTCTTTTTAAACCTAAAAGCTCCTCCCATCCAAAAAAATAAATGCCGACTCTTTTAAGATCCAAGAAGAAAAAAATTAAACATCAAAATTTTCTTTAGATCGATCAAGCATAAATCATACCCACCATAAATCCTCCTCTTAAACATTTCATTCCACATACATGTTTTAGTTGTTTTGGTTTGAAAGACGCAACAAGAACACATAAGAGAGAAAAACCCTATTCGATCTAGGGTTTTGTTTATTTGGTTATGTATTGGGTATGTGTTATCATTCATAGCTGGGTATAGTGTGTGTTATCCATATGTGTTTTGCCGTGATTGTTTTGACGGCCGATCAAAACCCTAATTTTTTATGGTTTTCTTCTTTACCTGATAATCGCTCTTCGGTGTTCACACATCTTGGATCGTCTATACTGGTTTGTTCGTGGAGGATGTATACAACGATCTCTATTTTTAGGGATTCGATTTTATTTTCATGACAACTAATCAAGTGTGTTGCTGGGCTGATGTGTGAGTGGGTTTGAGTGGTGGGTAAGGTATTCATACTTTTATCAAAACTCTGATTTATTGTTATCAATAATAGTTGTTGATTACTTAAAAAAAAGGTATTCATACTTTTATCATGTACTGCGCAGTTTGGAGTATGAATTACTTAAAAAAATAGAATTGCATTATAATTCCTTCTTAACTACTGGTACATGGTATGATGTTCGTATATATATCTTTTGTTAGTGTTTTCTAAGATCTTGGCAAATTGTTGTTTTTATGTATAGGAATATGAGCGGGAACTGATACTTGGTACAATCGCAAGAAAAGAGAGTAAAGTTTGTGATTTTGAAGCGGACTACTTAGAAGATAGAGTTAGTTTTAGCGAGGATAAGATCATAGATGCCGATAGCAAGGCTGTCATGATGGCTTGGGAGAAACCTTTAATGGAGGCTCATGCAAAAGCTATCTGCTCAGGAGGTGGCCACATCCTTAACATCGGATTTGGAATGGGTCTTGTGGATACTGCCATACAGCAGTATGGACCGGTTTCGCATACCATAGTTGAGGCTCATCCTGAGGTTTATAAACGGATGTGTGCTTCGGGTTGGGCTGAAAAGGAAATTGTGAAGCTTTTATTGTCGATTCAACAACTTGATACTTATGATGGTATGTGATTATTTAGCCCAGTTTATCTAACTATTTAAAACATTCACTTTACTGGTACACTGAAAACCTGCATACCAGAATGGCCCATTTTCTATTTCACTGTAATTTGTAAAATTTATAGTAACAATTTAAAGCTAGAAGAACTATTAAAATCTAGATTCATTGTGATACATACTTCCGGGAGTGTGTGGATGTGTATTTTAGATATGATTATATGATATCATCTATATGCAATTATCAGAACATAATATATTGCTGCCATGTTGAAATTAATTTGTTGGTTGAACTAGTAAGAAATCAATAAATAAAATTACCGAAAAAGACATTATTGTGAAAATGAGAGAGATGTTTGTTAAATTGGAGTAAGAATCCTCTGAAGTTAGCTCAAAGAAGTGGTATATATATATATATATATATATATATATATATATATATATATATATAGGGATGGGTTCTAGAGAAAACCTCTTCTTAGTAGAAAACCTAGAAAACTAAACTACAAGGTAGATTTTGTAAACATTCAAACTTTAAGGTAAACTTAAAAAAAAAAAACTTTATTTAACTATATGTAATTATATAATTTAATAGATATTATCTAAATATTAAAAAAAATCAATTTAAAAAAAATTGATTTTTTTTTCAAAAAATGTTTTTCTCGAAAAAAAATCAAAAATTTGAAAAAAAGTTCGAAAATTTGAAAAAAAATTCAAAATTTGGAAAACAAGTTCGAAAATTGGTAAACAAGTTCCAAAAAATGAAAAAAAGTTCGAAACATTTTTTAAAATCGATATTTTAAATCGAAATTTTGAAAAAAAAATAAGAAAATTCTTTTTTTAGAAAAAAAATTGATCTTTTAGAAAATTTGAAAAAAGTTCGAAATAATGAAAAAATTGGATATTTTTTCATGAAAATTTGAAAAAAAGTTCGATAATTTGAAAAAAGTTCGAAAATTTGAATAATAGTTCGAAAATTTGAAAAAAAGTTTGAAAATTTGAATAAAAAAGTTCGAAAATTGGAAAAAAAAATTCGACAATTTGAAAAAAAAGTTCGAGTGTTTGAAAAAAAGTTCGAGTATTTGAAAAAAAGTTCAAAAATTTGAAAAAGGTTCGAAAATTTGAAAAAAAGTTCAAAATTTTGGAAAAAAAATCGAAAATTTGAAAAAAAGTTTGAAAATTTGAAAAAATAGTTCAAAAATTTGAAAAAAAATTCGAAAATTTTACAAAAAAGTTTGTAAATTTGAAAAAAAGTTCGAGTGTTTGAAAAAAAGTTCGAAATTTGAAAAAAGGTTCGAAAATTTGAAAATAGTTCGAAAATTTGAAAAAAGTTCGAAAATTTGAAAAATAGTTCGAAAATTTGAAAAAAAGTTCGAAAATTTGACAAAAAGTTTGAAAATCCGAAAAAAGTTCGAATATTTGAAAAAAAATTTGAAAATTTGAAAAAAAGTTCGGGATTTTGAAAAAAAATTTTGAAAATTTGAAAAAAAGTTTGAAAACTTGGAAAAAATTTCAAAATTTTTTAAAAAAGTTCGAAAATTTGAAAAACAAATCAATTTTTTTGAAAATTTGAAAAAAATTCGAACTTTTTTTTTAAACATATGTTACGGCATCTCTTAAGTATGACAAGAACATCATGTTAAGTAATGACATCTGTTTGTTTTGTTTAGTGCATCCATTTGCATGAACATTAGGGCATCATTGTTTATGTTTTATCCAAAATATGTGTTAAGACATCTCATAGTATGATAAGATCATCATGTTAAGATATGGTATCTGTTTGTTTTGTTTAGTGCATCCATTTGTATGAACATTAGGGCATCCTTGTGTACGTTTAGGACATGTATTTGTATGTTTAGAAGGTAAAATGTAATCATAATCAGTTATCAATTAGTGTTATGATAAGGGTATCTGTTAGTATGATTAGGGTATCACACGAATTGCTACAACGTTTGTTTTGTATAATTAGTGCATCCAAAATATGTGTTACGACATCTTTTAGTATGATAAGAGCATCTTGTTAAGTTAGGACATCTGTTCATTTTGTTTAGTGCCATTTGTATGAACATTAGGGCGTCATTGTGTATGTTTCATCCAAAATATGTGTTAAGACATCTCTTAGTATGATAAGAGCATCATGTTAAGATATGGCATCTGTTTGTTTTGTTTAGTGCATCCATTTGTATGAACATTATGGCATCATTGTGTATGTTGCATACCAAATATATGTTAAGGCATCTCTTAGTATGATAAGAGCATCATGTTAAGATAGGGTATCTGTTTATTTTATTTAGTGCATCAATTTGTATGAACATTAGGGCATCATTGTGTACATTTAGGGCATGTATTTGTATGTTTAGGAGTAACATTTAAGCAAAATCAATTATCGATTATTGTTATGATAAGGGCATCTGTTGGTGTGATTAGGGCATCAAACGAATTTTTACAACGTTTGTTTGTATAATTAGTGTATCTAAAATATTTTTTACGGCATCTCTGTAAGAACCCGAATTTAAGGTCACTACTATTTAATAATCTCATAATTAATTTATAAATTTTAAACAAGTTACTTTATTTACATCGAGACATTTTATTGAAATCGTCGTTTTAATTAATTGCGAGCTATGATTAAAACAATTATTCGTCTTGAACCTTACGTAAATTTAACTTTTCAGAAAAGTATTCCGTTTAATGTAAAAATTATTTTTATCATATTCGTTTTCACCTCGTGGTTTCGTCTTAACTCTCGTTTTATTTTACGTTGATACCCGTTAGCCTCAAAACTACCTACCTATCTTAAAATTTATACACTAAACACTAGAAATAACAAAAATTAAAACACAAAACTTGCCCCCACCACCTCAAATGAGGCGTATTTAAGGTCACTACTATTTATAATCTCATAATTAATTTATAAATTTTAAACAAGTTACTTTTATTTACATCTACACATTTTATTGAAATCGTCGTTTTAAT
>BQNB010089814.1:0-16455 GCA_026074375.1 Tanacetum coccineum
TATAATGAAAGTATACTTAAGCAGAGATGTTATTTTTTTTAGTCCATTTACGTATAAGTTGATCCAGGCTATTATTATCTTTAACGGGTCAAAGGGGTAAAATAAAAAAGATTAGCTTCAAATAAAACTGGTCAAATGGATCCAAAGGGGTAAAATAAATTGATTAGCTTACAAAGGTTTACTTATATTTGACACACTTATTATTTATTCAGATAGAGGCATAATCTTTCTACCCATAACGGCCTGTATTGATGAATTACCATGTGCTATCTGTTAACCAACTAACCCACCCGCCACGTATCTGATGAACTTGGTGTTGTTGTATAGCTCTTTTTTTGATGACATGGATAATACCACTAATGTGCATATGTTGTCAATAGGTGGGAAAAGAGGTATGGTGTCCCATGTGCAATCAAGGAGAGTTACAACAGAACCGGCATCTGATCTTTTGTTCTCTTTGCGAACTTAAACTTAATAGAGGCGATGAGGTCTTAATAACTTGATCCTTACTTCCCCTTTAATTAACTTGTTTCAGCCAGCTAGCAATTTTGTTTCAGCAGTAATGCTTCCATTAATGCATTGCCTCACATTTTGTACAGTAGTTATCATATTCTAGGGGTTGTAAAGTGGGCGGGTTGGGTCATGGGTCAAAATGGGTTTGGTATAAAGGTCATCTTATTGGGCATCCACAAACCCTTTTAATAAGTTTATTTTGAGTTTGGTAAATAGTAAATTTTTGTGCTCGCTACTACAAAGCTCTATTACTATAATATATATGATCTTTTTATCAAGCGATTCAGAAGGGTTTTAGGCATTTAAATATATCTAGGGTGACGTGCTAGTCGTGTGACCCACTTTACCGATTCGTCTGTTTCCTTGTTAGATAAACTGATTAGCGAAACCATTTGACGTATATAGATTACATAAAACCCGATTTGACTCATTTGTGTATAACCGGGTCAACATTCATCAGGATCGGATTTTGCATTTTGTTTCAGCATGTTACATTAGTTTCATCTTCTGTATTAATCATGAAATATTCATTTTTAACTCATGATTAGGTGACTTTGGAGATTCTGCGTGATAGATTAGCCGAAGCTCATGGACAGCATTTCGATAGGGGGTGCAGACTGAAGCCAAAATTCTGTATCAAGTCAAAATTTGATATGACTGCCCTGTACATGGAGTGTCAAGGTTGCAATACTTTTGAAATTGTAATCTAAAATCTTTTATATCCGGAGGTTTTCAATTCTCTACACGTAGAACATGCTCTTCAAGGGCTTCACTTACAATGTTACTGTATTTGAAGCGTTGTACATGTCTCAGCTTTTCAAAAAAAAAAATATTATTTTCTATAGATTTGTAGAACACATAATGTTTTTGATCTTTTGTTTTCCCATTGCAGTATGCATTCATGTTGGTATTAATGAAGTAGTATAGTATGCATCTATTTTGTAGGAAGCATAGAGAACACATTGTTCGAAGTGAAAATTAGTTATAGGTGATAATTTAAACTCAGTTACTTCAAAATGGGTCGATTTAAGAGGTATTGCATAAGACACTAAGATCATGCATTTGGAACTTGCGACTTCCGTTCTAGTAAAGTAGTTGATCATAATTTGACAACTGACCCAACACAATATGGCATGTAAACGTTGCTTAAATATGACGGATTGATCAACGTGTTAGGGATAATAACGTTAAAAAGGGCTAGACGCTCCTAATCATCTCCCTCACGCCTCCTAATCCCCATCTTCACAAATGATAGGCGTTTTCAATCCTATTTTCGGATCTTGGCTATTCTGTTGTTAAATAACGATGACAATTGGCACAGGTCACCGATCTAATAATTATTCAGAAAGCAAAAGGAACGATCATCTCGATAATAATCGTCGTCAAGAGCAACGTAACAAAGGTATTCCCAACAAATCCCATCCTAATTTTCGTGAGGAACATAAGTCGTTTTCATCAATCTTTGTTTCTAATATCCCATGGAATGCGTCGGTCCAAGATCTTTGGGATATTTGTAACAAATGGGGTGTGGTGATCGATGTTTACATAGCTGCAAAGAGATCCAAATCGGGTCATCGATTTGGTTTTGTACGTTTTATAAACGTTAATGATATCAATCAGTTAGTTTCCAATCTAAGAACGGCATGGATGGGTGGTTTTCATTTATTTGCCGATGTGGCGAAGTATGGTCGAACTTATAATAGACCTGTGGAACGTTCTGGGGACGGCAAACCCAGTGTAGGTTCGAACTCTCAATCTGTTAGTATCAACGAAAATGTTTTTCAGTCTTTTAACTCGTATGCTAAAGCGGTCCTGGGCAACAAATCAGTGGACATGTCGGGCAAATACGGTACAAGTAATGCTGGAGCAGAATCTGTGGGGGTGTCGGATTGTAACAAGGTATATAAGGAAGCGGGTAATGAAGCGGTGATGTCTATCTCGGTAGACGATTGTATTGATTTGGATGGTATGGAGCGTAGTATTCTTGCTAAAGTTAAAGATTTAAGTGTCATTTCAGAGCTTCTAAAACATATGTCTTCTGAGGGATTCGATGATGTTGGTCTTAGATATGTTGGGGGACGTTGGGTTTGGTTGGAATTCGACTCTATGGATCAAGTGGAAAGCGTCAAGACTTCAAAGGCGTTAAAAGAGATATTTTTGGAGTTCAAAGATGTTTCTCACGATTTTATTCCAGATGAAAGATGTGTTTGGATAGACCTGGTGGGTCTGCCATTGGCATCATGGGCTCCAGAGGTTTATAAGAAGTTGGGTGGTCGGTGGGGAAGCAGCGTGTTTACGGATATGGTAAGTGATGGACCAATGTCTCATGGGAAGGTTTGTGTCCTTACAGAGTCTTTACATCGTGTGATAGAGTCCTTTATAGTTTCATATCGTAATCGGACTTATCGTATTATCGCTACTGAGTTTGCATATTGGGCGCCCAATATTGAATCGATGGAGGTCAATTCCGAGTCTAATCCTCTGGAAAGGAAGGATGCAGAGGGTCCTAGTTTGGATGAAAGTTTGGAAAATGAGGAGCATTTGGATGTCGATAGTTGTGATTCAGATTCCCCTAAGAATGTTAACAATGATTCGGTGTCGCCTTCTAGTCGGGTTTTGCGAGAGGAGGATGTTCGTGGGGTGGAAAGTGATCTTGTGGACTCCTTTGAAGAAGGCGAGATTCGTGATGATTCGGTCTTGTATAATGATGGGTGTATTAAGGATTGCATGGAAAAGAATTTGGAAGATGATGCTGGTGAGATTCTTGGAGTTCATTCTCAGGGTGATTGTGGTAATGTTACCACTGATGATAATGAGGATGTTACGCCAGTTATTGCTCCTGAAAAAGACTCCATCATTGCGCCTCCATCTACACCCCCGGGTAATGATTTAAATATTGCTGCTGAGTCTGGTTCTTCGTGGATTGATTATATTGGTCCTCTAACTAGTGACGAGATAGATTCTGATAAACGATGGAGCTATAGAGACCCCAATGGAAATATACACGGGTTGTTCTCTCTCGCGCAACTACGTTCGTGGAAAGATTATTTTCCTAGCGATCTTCAGATTTGGAGTTATTATGGCAACGTTAAAGAAGCTATTCTTCTTCATAATGCCTTATCGAGACAAACAAAGGATGCCGGTTAGATCGCTTTTTGGTATGATGCCTCGGGTGTTCGGTTTCGTTCATGGGAGTTAATTCAGTTGGCGCCATGGTGGGATCTTTCTTATTCTAATAGCCTTTGGTTGTTTTGCGAGTTCGTTTCGTTAGTGTTTTTCTGTTCCTTTTCGTTCTTTGTTTGTTGGATCGTTTTTGCGTGTATATCGTCTGCTAGTTTCTTTCTAGCCTCTATCCCTTATTTATAAAAAGCCATGTTGCCTTACAAAAAAAAATAATAAGACATCATTACAGTTCAAGCATTCGTTTAATCGAAATCAAACAACCTATAGATCTTGAACAAAGATTAAACATCTATGCTGTATGCTTATCTTGAATTCCCACACATCTTGATTATAGTGCTTAGATAGGGTCACATGAATCTCAGAATCAATCATTATCAACATTAGATTATAGAGAATGAGGGCAAGTAAAGGAAAATTCAAATGCTTAAAATGGAGGGAAAATGAAGTATAATTACAAGGGCAATCACCTTCTAATGAAGATTAGAGTGCTATTTATAGGCAATGGGAGGGAGGCTTCCCTTCCTTATTTATTCCTAACTTATCAATACTATTCCCTAACTATTGTTATTATGTCAGATTTCTTAACTAAAGTATAATAAACCTTATTACAAGCTATATTAAACCTAAACAACATAAAGTCTAATAACAAAATAAAATAAAACCACTAAATCGACCACTTTTCCCATAAACCTAACAATCTCCCCCTAAGGGTCGATTATTCTGGCGCCCTCCTTGGTCCCAAGTGTCTTCCATTCAGACATCTCCTCATCTTCACATTTGATCTCGATAATTTCATCGAACTTCAATCTCATCTTCAAGAGACAACTTAAGAAACTCAACTTCATCATTTGTTTAGTTTCTTTTTTACACATAGCCATACTGACATCATTATAATAACTCTTTATCCTTCAACGGCATCTTCACAGTGGCATCACAAAACTTATTATATCTGAAGTCTCATCACACGATTTCTCTATCTTGATATTAGTGTAAATGATTCCATGTACGGCTCATAACAACAGAAAAACACATCATATTCTTCACTTCCTCGGTGAATGTAATTGGTGAGTGCAGTGAGATTAATCTTTAATGATAGCTTTCGATTCCAAGATGAAAATCGTGCCACTCTTACCCATATCACAGAACTCCTGATGAACGCTGTTAGAGACCATAGCAATCCTGTATTAAGCAAAATCATGTACCATTGTTATTCACGATCAACAGATACAAATCTTCATGTCATTCTTATTGAGGTTCTTGTAATATGGCTCGGTTATTGACACTATGCAATCATTAGCTCTTCTTGCCACAATCTCTGTGATAAACTTATGTTCATGACCCAATTCCCAGTATGTCTTGATGACTTGAACGATCTTAGAGTTTGAATAATCCTTCCTTCAGTCTTCCCAGGTTCTTTCTCTGTCTCCTTATAGATAGAGAGGATCTTCGCATGAGGAATCTCTAGTTTTCAACACCATATCTTGCATAAGGAAAACTTCTTTATGCACTTATTAACCGGCATCTATGTGGAAGGTTCGTTCTACAAGGATATCAGTCAACATCGAAGACCATTGCTGGAAATATTTATTAAGTGACAAAACGATCAGTCGGTGCGGAGGACCTGACGAAGTACCTTTCTTCCAATACGGAAAAGTAGCTATAGAGTGGTGTATTAGGGCGGAGTGGGAGTGGCGAGTGGGTGGAGCGTCAGAGAACTCGATTTGCAGGCACGATAGTGGATCGGAGACTGCAGGCGGGTGTGGTTGTTATCTTTCATGGAGTGTGGAGAGGGTCGTCGGAAGGGAATTTCCGATTATCTCTGCGTGTGGCGGCACACGAGATGTGTGTGCACATGATATGGATGTCAAGAAATTCTTCGAGAGCGGTGGATCAGTAGGATGGGGAGTGCATACTGGAAGGTTGGCAGTGGGGGCTCCCGAGAGGGGTGAGCATCGATTTGACATAGCATGGGGCTCATCCGGGCGCGGGAGCGGGGGAATCTTATCAAGGCATGATCTCAGGGGCCGGGGGAGTTGATCGAGGGAGGGGAGGAGTAGTGGATCGTTAGCGCGAGAGTGATGTCGTGTGGCGAGTTACGGGCTGGTGCTTAGTTTGGGGAATCTCATCATCATCACTAAGGCAGTGACGAAACGAATCTAAACAAAAAAAGGGGGGGGGGGGGGGGGAACAGAAATCAAATTCATCATCTTGCCTTGATTACCCTGAGAGGTAGCAGTTAGCCTGCTGTTCTCTACATTAGAGGGGACGATTAGCCAGACGATGTAATCCTCGGCAGATACAGTAAGTCTTCATAGACTCCATATGTCTTCTGTCCCTTTTATATGGCACTGATTCTCCCTCCTCGATGCAGTAGGGCATTCGAGTAGGCATGAGGCTCGTCCTAATTCATGTACGAATGGCGAGAAGATCTTACCAACCAGGTTATTTGTGTTACCTGATTCTTCTCAAACTTCATCTGGAATGCGGCCCGGGAACCAGATAGCTATTTCTAGGATTTTGTTTGTAAGCAGAGGATCAAGCCTATCATAGCAAGGTACAATTGATATTGTGTTCCAGGAACAGAGGAAGATTGAACTTGTGTCCTGGGGGAAGCACAAGAAGAATATGACATACATATAACTTGCTGTACAGATGCATCACCTAAAGAAGTGAATGCATTGTCCATGTGCATTTTTGAATCTGAGAAGTATAAGATGAGCCGTCGGATATGCCACGTTCTTGCGAAGAGATAGCTTTAGGGGGATATTAATCTTTCGTCTATGGTCGATAGTACGTTTTCCTTTCAGAATCAACCCTTTCGCAAGACCACAGGACCTTTGATCTCGAAGCTTGGGCGCAGGAACGTTCCTTCTTACTGGGAGGGCCTCCGATAGCTTCACGTATCACCCAACGAGGGGTAAGCGTTTCGGCCACAAAACATCATGAAGATTATCAGCAAGTATGAGTCACTTGATGGCCGTGGCATGTAACCTTTTCTTGAGATGTGGGCAAATAAGAAACCCATTAAAATATCCTCCCTGTAATTCATGAAAGAAACCTCTTGAATCTTTTGAATCGGGAGTTAGGTATTTTGCCGGTTGTATCAATGATAGAAGTATGATTGTTTTTGTTAACTATAGGTATAGATAAACCTATATGTTGTGTAGGATTAGTAACCTACAATTCCTTGAGTTTTCTCGGTAATCCGAATATAGGCGAGATAGAGAGATATTATCCTAGGAGGCGTCACAGTTGGGGAGAGGTGGTGGTGAATTGTGAAATCCCTAGAGCGTCCTCTAGGCATTCTTCCATTATCACGCTTTAACCTTAATTCAAACACTTCATGCGACTTATTTCATCTTCTCATCATCAACATTTACAGAGGAACAATATTGGTAACATCTACATTGGAGTAGACTTTATCTGGTTTCCACCTCCGTGTCTTTTTATAGTCCTCTTCCTCCTTATTCCTTGAACAATCTGCCACCTCCAAACATTCCCCTTATCACTCCTGGGCATCTAACCTATTACCGGAATAATTGTCATCATGCCTAGGGTAAACTATTCATCAACATTCTTAGGAAATCTCAACAAGATTCTCATCTCCTCAACTGCTAAAAGCTCGAATACGCAGTGCCGACATTTTCTCTTGCTTCTTGTTCTTCACGACTCTTGTGCTCATCAAGACTTAACTTGATATGTCATTATCAAATCAAGGTCGTCATCAGCTGTTTTCTGCTGATGGCACTGGATCAGTTGGTGTTAGTCGTGCAGATTTCCTATGACGGTAATCAAAGAACGAATCACAGTTATCTTTTGGAACACTTGACTCAGCTGGTCGACGTGAAACGAGGTTTAGGTTGAGCCAAGTGCGGCTACGTGTCCTATGAGATCCCTTGGTAGACACGAGATCGGCTGAGAGCAGGATGTCAGAGGAACACAATCCGCAAACACCACTGGGTCGATACATCTTATATAGGACATCTGCTGAAAGCTTCACACATCTGTTACAACTAGCTGGTAACCTCATCCCAACGCTTGTGTCAGGGATGTTTCTTCCTGAATATGTATGGGTAACTTGCTTCATAATAATCAGATCATTGCTTTAAGAAAGAGTGAAGCAACTCAGCACGTCTTGAAATAGAGCAAAAAGTAGTCATATAATAACAGAATGAAGGGATCTTTGTAAACTTGGGTATGGGATCGAAGTACAGATGAATAAGCAAATAGTAAAATGCCGTACCCACATTAACTCCGTTATTATTTAAAAATCCACATGAATGTTATTGAGCAAAGTCGTGAAAACATTTGCATGGGAATCGGATCGGGAGCGGCGGTTGGTCCGATCCCGTAAGCGCGTGTAGTCCATGCACTTAAGTAGAAATCTTGGCCGTGACGTCTGCCAAGGCTGTAGAAGACTACATATCGTTTAACATTCGTGAAAATAGTCCTTGAGTTTCCATTGTAAATCCAACAGCTGTTGTTAGATAAAATGGAACCATATCAGAGAAAGATGGTGGTGGCACAAATAAGCATGAAAGGTTCTATTTGCTTATGTAGGAAATGATAAAAGGGAAATTTCCGAATTATATCGCAGAGTAAGTGGAGGACAAGCCTCTTTTCTACCAGCAAGAACATGAGACCGCGAGGCGGTTAGGTGAATCCGTCTCCTTTCGAAGGGATGAGTGGACAGTGCCAGAACGCTGTTGTCTCGTGTGATATAAAGATCGCGAAGGTTACAGATGCTGAAGCTCGCAATGCTGAATCGTAAAGGATGAGTTCTTAATTCAGATGATGTGCATTAGGCACTCTGGTGCTCGTCGTAGGCAGGGGAGGCATTGCACGGATTGCTGCCAAGTAAGACCTACTTGTTTTGCATCCATAAGGTCATATAGGCGCTTGTATTAGATACGACACATTCAACTGGATGGCACAGGTGGTCGGAGAGGCTGTGGAGTGCAAAGGTTGGGTATTATTGCTGGAACAGATGATAACTGAAATTATACAATTAATGAATGTAGGACCCGAAATAATGTGTCTTATATATAGGTGACATTTATTGTGTCTGATGTTCCACATCTGGATTGTCCATATATTTCTGTGCCGGAGTTCTTTTTATGACCATATTTTTGATGCAGTATTGTTTCTCTCATGTGCACGTTCGGAGTGCTTTTTCTAGACATGTGCAAACGCAAATATCGAATATTACTTTTTATTAACCATTTATTTGTGTGTTCTTGCATTTCATTTTCGAACACACTTTCCGATTTGCTTTGTTTACCGCGTACGATTTAGCTCTCCCTTTCTGTTTTAGAATATCCTCACACAGAAATTCTTTGTAACATAATACTCTCTCAGAAGGATGAAGAAGTATCTGGATATGGATTGAATCAAAGACACAGTTAATGAAAAATTCAAGAGAAATTCCTTTAACTACCTTAAATTTTTTTATAACAAGAGATCATTTGACACAATAAACAGATTTTTGAAACTTTTTCCAAAAATCATGTCCAAAACTTTTCAAGAAGTAAAAATAAGTTGAATAATGGTAATCACAAACCCACAAACTGAAATGGACACTAAGTTCACTCACACCTCAATCTGTTTCATTGAAAAAAACGGACGTAGCCGAATGACTTAGTTCCACTGAAACAATTTGAGAGTTTAAATATGAACAATTCAAGATATAAAAACTTTGATTCTTTCACAATTGTATATGAAGGCCTAAACCATGATACAAAAAAATCTAATTCAATAATAGAATTGACACATGAATCTCGAATCAATCAAACCACCATGTAAGATTAGAGAGAATGAGGGCAAGTAAAGGAAGAATTCAAAATCCTTAGTAGTGTGAGGTTCAAATGAGAGTTAAATGCCAAGGGCAGTCACCTCACTAATGAAGATTAGAGGGCTATTAAAGTCACGAGGGGAGGCCGTCCCAGTTTCATATTTCCTAGCAACGGGGGTGGAGGCACTTGGTCAAGTAGGACTATTCCACGTGGCACTTTGGGGAGGTGAAGGGGTCTATGCTAATTGTGGCTTACTGTAAGCGAGAGCGGGTTGCGTAAGGACCGGTTATTGGGACAGAGCGAAAGGGGGAAGGAAAGGCACGTAAGGAAAAATAAAGTCTAATGAAGCAAGAGATATAATAATACCCGACATAATCGACACTTTTCCATAAACCACACAATAGGATTAGGTTCGAACCGGAATAAAAGTATGGTTAGTTGAGTCATGTTAGGTCCCGCTATGAAAAGATAATAGCAATTTTATCTTTGTGCAACACTACATTAGGCAAATATAAGAATTCTATTTAGATCAAACAGGAGAATGACTACAGGGAATCTATGTGCACTAGAAAATACAATTGATTTAACGTTTGGAATTGCTATCCCAAGAGTGGAGTGGGTTTCGGTGTATAACCCGTAAAAATGGTCGTGATTAGCCTGAATTGAGCACCACATTGAAAGTCCTCATATTCATATCTCTAATTTGAAATAAAAGGCCATCCTAAATAATGCCTAATGATAGTATACATTGATAAACTTTTTCATCTCATGAGGAGTACACACTAAGTGGCACGTAGACATTAAAGGCTATTCCTTAGTCCCTTCTAGACAACATCGCGGCACCTCCACCAGACCACTCAAACGTGAACGATTACTTTTTTTTGTCTAGGTCTTTAATGATTAACAAATCTCATATAACGTGTCATTCTCACGATTTTATATCGTCCTTGTATTACTATTAAATACCTTCGATAAATCTCAAAAACATAATCATAGTCATCTTCAATGTTTAAGCATTTTTAATTCGTCAAATGCAAACATTGACAATGTCCAGCTTATTGATTCATGACTAAGTCGTTTCGACAAGAATCGGGGGGCGTGAAAGTCGATGGGGGGGGGGGGGGGCCGGGGGAGGGCCAGGAGTTATTATATATAGAGGGTGAGAAACAGAGAACTGGAGGGGCGCGGTTCACGGGCGGGGGTTTTCCGTAACCGAGCCGAGGGGGGGCCGGGGGGGTGGTGGAGGCCTGGTACTGGGGATGAGTTGGGTCACAATGCCGGAGCGGACAGGTACTCGTCTAGTGCATGAGAGGGGGGATGGGGAGGGATTGTTTCGCGTGGTTCGTGTGATCCTGGTCATCGGCGCGAGGGACTAAGGCAGGGTGGGGCGGAGAAGAGACTATCACATTAGATGAAACGTCTCTTTTGAGTCGTTTTCTATATCTTGGTGTATTGTGCTATGACTTAACACCCATGTTGTGATTTTCGCTGTGCTGTAAATATGGGGGTGTTAAAGACACATTCTTTAATATTCCAAGAATATTACCAATCACTCAAAATTGTCTTAATTCAACAATACTCCCATATTGTTGATCGACAATGGACTAATTTATAATAATAAAATTATTCATGGATTTAAGCATGCAAATATAAGATACAATTTATTATTAAATAAAAACAAACATACCAAGTAATTTAATTCATTATAAAATAAAATTATCTAATATCCCTTATCTAAATACTAAACATAAATCTACATGAAACTACTAGCTAAACGAAGTCCAATGCTCCTAGCGCGTTAAATAAGCTTTCTTTTTTATAAAGCCTTCGTAAATGGATCAGCTAGATTGTTATCTATGGGAACTTTTGTTAGAAACATAATTTCACAGTCTAACAAGTGAAGCTCGGTCTTGAAGAAAATTGGTGTTTCATAGCTCGTTAGTTAGTTAATTAATTGTAATGTTTTAATGATGTAAACGGGCCAAGATGCAAAAAGCCCAGATAAAGCCCACAAAGGCCTCCTAGGCCGATCCCCTTTCGAGTATAAATACTCTATGTTTTTCTCATCTTTAGGTTAGCTAGTCAATATTCATTAGGGTTTTATTTTTGTATCTAGCCACCAAAAACATCTTTTAATTTTTCAATCAATCCTTGTTTAATTTAATCTCTTGATTCTACATATCATTGTTAAAGATTATGATTGAATGATCATGGAACCTACAATTGGTATCAAGAGCCTTCAAGATTGATGATTTGATTTGGTTTGTGTTTTATTATCTTTTTGGTTTCGGGAATTAACAAAAAAAAGAGGCATTCGATTTTTTTTGTTAGTGTTGATTCTTGATTCATAGATGGTTTATGCATAATCTAATATCTTAAAACCATCTCGTTAGCAATCAAGGATGTGGTGATTTTTTTTGTGGTTCGAATATCATAAAAAAAAGAAGGGCAAAACGTGATCTAGGGTTTGGAATTTTGTTTCTCCTTGAGGTTCGAATATAAAAAAAAACCTTGTGACAACCGAACGAGTTGATTTCTTGTAAACCGAAAAAAAAATCAAACAACATCAAACATAAACCCAAATCAAACATAACAACAATCACTTGAGACCCGTTCATTCATACTTAAATCAAAATGTCAACTGATAAAGAATCGAGTGCAGCGGGAACGAACAATCGTCATCCCATGTTGGTAGAAAGTGACTACGAATCGTGGAGAATTCGTATAGAGAGGTACATTCATGGGAAACCTCTTGGTAAGTTAATTTGGAGATCAATCCAAAACGGACCTACTCCACATCCCCAAATTACTGTGACAGAAGGTCAAGGTGAGGTTGCAGTACAAGTAACGAGAGACAAGCAGGATGAAGAGTTTACTGAGATTGAGAACAATAAAGAACTAGCTGATATTCAAGCAACCAACATTCTCAGTCAAGGGCTCCCAAGACATGTATTCAACATACTAAACCAAACTCGTACTGGGAAGGAGATTTGGGATAATGTGGAGCTCCTAATGAAAGGTTCCAGAAAGTCTCTCCAACAGAAGAAGGAGGAACTATTTGATGAGTATGAGCAATTTCGTTTCCACAAGCTAATCAATGATATAAAGATTACTCAGCTTGGTATACCTGCTCATCAGATGAACACCAAGTTTGTAAACAACCTTCCTCCTTATTGGGCAAAGTATGTGACTAATGTGAAGAACAACAAGGACATCTCCGTGACAACCTATGTTAAACTTTACACTTACCTCAAATCATATGAACCACATGCTATGAAGACTCTCAAGAAACAAGAGCAGTCCTTAAGCATTGTTGATCCTCTGGCATACCTTGCTTCAACAACACACCACCTTACGCCTACTCAAACCACTAATCCACTGCCATCCACATCTTCACTCACTCTACCCCCAAAACTAGCTCCTCAATCAAGCAATGATGATATGTTAGCAACCATGAACCAAATCGTGAACTTGTTGAGTGGTTTCCAAAAGCAGTTTCCTCCAACCAACAACCAGCTCAGGACATCGTCCAACTCAGGGAGTCATGCTATGGTGCATGACGGGAAGATTCTTACTGAAACAGTTCAGAGAAGAGCTCCGGGTAATGTTGGTAATACGGGTAATCGAGGAACATAGAGTTACGGGTAGATGACGGACAACAAAGGGATGAAGGTGATATGCTAAAACTGCCATGGAGAAGGACATGTAGCCAGGCAATGTAAGGAGAAAAAGAGAGTAAAAGACTCTTAGTACTTCAAAGACAAAATACTGCTCATGGAAGCTAAGGAGAAAGGAGTAGTCTTGGATGCTGAAGCCGAAGCATTCCTTGCTGATGTGGAATGCACAGCTCCTTATGATGAGCCATTGGCTATTACAACTATAAATGTGTTCGAAATGAGTCATGAGGATGTGTACGATTCTGACGTGGATGAAGGACCTATTGCAGCAGCAGCCTTCATGGCCAATTTATCATCCATAACAAGTGCAAGCACAAGTCATGTTAATGAGGTACACACCAATGATAATCCCATATTTGATAATGTAAATCATCTGATGTCATATAAGATGCACCAGGAAGAACAACCAGACTTCGATGTTGATTCAGATATTGATGACAATACGATTCTGTATCATCAGTACCAAATTAACAGCGAAGTTAAAACTGTTCCTACCGAGGTATCTTCTATGTCACCCGGTGAGATATCTATGATTACCATCTTAGATAACTTAAGAACCCAACTTGATGGACAACTTAAGGTTAATCAGGAACAAAGCCTGGTGAATGACTCCTTAAGAGCCGAGCTTGATAAATGCAAGCTCGAAACCAATTAGACGGACACCTTAAGGTTAATCAAGAACAAAGCCTGGTTAATGACTCCTTAAGAGCTGAGCTTGCAAGATGCAAACAAGAAATGGTTAGTCTAGAACGTAATAAAGTCAAACATGATTTAGACCAGACCATTATTCAACGTAACAAACAGATTGCTGTGCGTGAAGAGAAAATGTGTTACTAGTCATAAACTTTCTCAAAATGCTTGAAGTCAATTAACTCTTTGAAAAATGAAAGTAAAAAGGTTGTTTCTGAAAAGAAGGTCCTTGAGGACAAGTACCTTGAAGAAATAGTTTGTTTAAAAAGTGCTAATAAAGTTGAAACAAAAATTTTACAAAGATTTCAACAACCAACACAAACTATTCCAATGTTAACAAAACGACCTAACCTAGCAACACATGACTTACACAAAACAGCTCTAGGTAGTAGCAATCCGTGGAACCTCAAACAAGCTAAGTTGTCTCGACCTACCTTGTATGATGGTCATGCGCTTTTAAACACCACTCATAGCCCTGTTAGAGTGAATGACAGTGAAGACGCATTAGTTCAGGCTGAAGTCAGTAGAGCTAAGATGTCTGAAAGACCAGGGACAATTAAACCCATAAACTATGCTGAGCTTAATGCCTTGTATAGTCATTTTGTTCCTCAGAAGGAACTGTCCCGAGAACAGGTTTATTGGTTACCTGCTGAAGAAATTGCTAGTCAGAATAGTAATCCACCTAAACCTGTGACTCCGTTTGTCCATACTCGTCCAGCACCAAGTAAAGTGCGCGCTCAGTTACTCAAACTCAAAGAATGTTTTCCAGCATTTGAAACGATAATAAAACGAAGAACAACACCCACATTCCACGAACAAGGGGAATGGCGTTTTGTCCATACTAAAAAGGCCTTTACTGAACAAGTTATACCTTTTTACGAACACGTTAAAGAACTTGTACAAAGCTTAGATGAAAATCTTGTTAAAGAAGTAACTGAGTTCATGCGAATTTTTGATGAGCTGGATACAGAGTATGAGCAGTGTGTTCTTGAGAAAAAGAATTTGCAAATAGAGAAGAAAAATCTTTTGATTCAAAATGAGTGCTTAATTACTGATAGTATAGCAAAAGATATCTGCTCTATTGTGCTAGCTTCTGATAGAGATAGGCCTCTTAGCGAGGAACCTAGTTCGAATTGCCTTTGCGAAGAACTTAGATCTAATTGCGATAGGGAACACTCCAAAGTCGTAGAACTTGAAGCTGAGATTTTAAAGAAGCAACAAATGCTTAATGAATCTGAAAAACGTTGTGCCTTTATCGAAAAGAATCACGTTAATTTACAAGTTAAATTTCAAAAATATAAAGAATGTCTTCAAAACCAAAGGGTTTGTGATACTTCTAACTCAACGGCATCTAATGCAATTTTAGAAATTAACAAGTTAAAGGATCAGCTTCAAGGGAAAAACGACACCATCAAAAACTTGCAGACTCATATCAACATCACGAGAATGTTGAATGTAGGATCCACTGTAGGTAGCTTTGATAAGCAGGCCTTAGAAACTGAGTTGTCTCAGTTTAAAGATGCGCTCACTTCAGTTAGGATTCAGCTAGATAGCTATAAGGTAGAGAACGTCAATCTGAAACGACGTTATGAAGAACTGTCGAATTCTAATACTTACTCACGTTCTACATTCACATGTGCTCACGGGAAAAGTTACTGCCTTAACTGCTGAGAATGCCAAACTAAAATCTGAGTTGCTTAGCAAAATACATAGTGAACCAACAGTACCTGAGAAACCCAAAGTACTTGCTTCAGGGATGTATACCAACAGTTCAAAGTACGTTCCACCTCCAAAAAGAGCCAACTGGGTCAAACCAACCCTGTTGCCTAAGGAAAAGCAAGTTACTTTTCAATAACCTCCCAGGACTTCAAATAGACCCACACATAAACCACCAGTGCAACAAAACAAGAAGCCTAATGTTTCTGTGAATCTGTGTATAAGAACCAAACCTGCCACTGAATCTCGCAAACCTATGCTAAAGAGCCACACTCAGAACCATCGTATCTTGAATGTTTTCGATCATAATTAACAGTTTGTGATTCGTTCTTTGAAGTCTGTGAATACCAAAACCCTCCAGGCCAAACATAGTGTGAATCATACTAAGAAGGTTTGGAACGCAACCAGAAATCATAATGTGAACACTACTAAGACAGCTTGGAGACCAATTAGAAAGGTTGTTGGTAGTGTTAAGCCTCAATGGAAGCCCACTGGTAAACGTTTCAATTTATGTGATATCTATGGTTCAAGAATGTCTACGGAATCCATCGTTACGCCTTCAAAATTCACACCATGCGTTAGTCCTCGTACCAACGTTACTTTGAGTATGGAACCTGTTCTCAAACCTTTGGAACTCACCCCATGTGTCAGTTCTAGTTCAAGTTCCACTGTTACTATGGTCTCTCGGTTTTTTGACTATAGACTCGGCGATCGCAAGGCTGGTTCCAATGGGATTTCTGCCATCTTTGAATGATGAGGTATCTTGCACAGTAACATTCTTTGTATATTTGTTTTTTTTTTTTTTAAACGAAAAAAAAATTTAAAAAATAGATAAATGGCTTACAGTTATTTCAGACTGTAACCCGGTCTTAACCCAAAGACTT